>LR989928.1:40670640-40932819 GCA_905146935.1 Scaeva pyrastri | reverse complement strand
CAAACTAAAAAAATTCAAAATAATTTTAAAATTAATCTGAAAACAATAATGAACTTAAAATACTAGTGTTATTGTGAAAAAAGCGTGGGACGCTTGATCCACGAAATGCCAAAGGCCGCCCAACGCTTTTTTCACAATAACACTAGTATTTTAAGTTCATTATTGTTTTCAGATTAATTTTAAAATTATTTTTATTTTTTTTAGTCTGATGTGCTAAGAGTGTTTTATTAGTTCTTTTAAACTAAATATATTTTTCATCTTTTAATTCAAAGTGTTGTCAAAAAAAAAAATATTTTTCAAATTTTCGTAATTTTATTTAAAAAAAAAATGATTCCATGGTTGGAATTTGAACCCATGACCCTTGTTGACTCCGAGGCCAAAAATGAAACGCCGCGCCGCCACTCGTTTTTTTTTTTTTTTGTTTAAATTCAAATTTTATTCAGTTAAACTTATAACTACTTACAAACTAGACAAAATTCATAAAACTAGCCTACTTAATGATACTTAAATATAACTTACTGGCCCTAAACGGGCGCTCTAAGGAATTCGTGAATACTTAAAACTAATGCCTTTCAGCCTATGAACTAATTTTTTTTTTTAATGTTTATTTTGTTAGAAAATTAAAAAAAAACTAACATCTTTGAATTTTATTATTTTTTCCTTACATGCTACGTCCTTAAAATAAAACTTAAAACTACCCCTAACCTACCTACAAACTACTTAAAACTAGAACAACCCCCGCGGCAAAAACTATGTCCATATTATGTATGTATGTTGATTGTTGTTGTTGATTATGTTTGTAATTGATTTTTTTTTTTTTTTTAATTTTTTTTTTTTTTTAATTTTGATTTTTTTTTTTGTTTTCTTTTTATTTAGTATTTTTTTTTTCTACTTAATCTACTTAACCTAAGACTAAAAACAAGTATGTAAGCCGGCCAAGGCAAAAACTACCCCTCCCCGGTTTACCCCATATTAATTTCTTTTAGCCACCAAAACTGGTTCTCCTGCCTTCTCCTATCAATACGGTCCTGTTCGGAAACAGCCCTGCTGAACAGGAGCTCCGCTCCATCTCGGGCGAGGATGTCTCGTTCGTATAAGAGTCGCCGGTCCATGGTTCTACGCCTGACGTGGTAGATAAGCGGTACTGCCAATCTATCCTGTATCAAGCCGCATTGGTCTAAATGGAGGAATGCCTCTGGTGGGATAAAGCCGCTCAAGCGTGCCATACCGAAGTATTCGTCGTTAGGATAGAACGCCCCGAAAATCAAATTATTGGTCGAAGTCATAGCTCTCGCAATATGACCCCGAACAAGTTTTATCACAAAATTGTCAATTCTGTTGATCCGAGCTCCGTTGTATAAGACCTTGTTTGAATAATAATGCAAATAAGAAGATTCTGGTGTCCGATACCAACCGAGACATCTCCGGAGACACTGCCTCTCGAACACCCGAAACTTCTCCATTTGGGAAGGGGCAATGTTGAACCAAACAGGACAACCATAGACTAGCATTGGCCGTATGAGGGCCATGTAGCAAATTACCTTCACTCTGGGGTCAATCCGACTGCTGTAAAACAGCCATTTCGTCAGAGCGAGGGCTCCTCGGGCTCTGGTCAGAGCAGCATTTATATGTCTGTCGAAATATAAATACTGGTCCAACCAGATACCGAGGTACTTCACTACACTTTTGCACGCCAATGGCCGCCGGTCAGGCCCAACAATAACCATCTTGGGCCAATTCTTACATGTATCTCTCGTGGCCTTAGCCAACGGAGTTCGGAACAGAATTGTCTCCGAATTTTGGACATTTATTTTCAGTTTCCAGTCGTCGCAATATCGCTGAATCCTCTCGAATTCACGCTGCAAGAGAATTCTAATAACCTCAACCTTTCGGGCCGTTCTGTACGCAATCAGGTCGTCGGCATACGCAATTGCTTTAGTTAGGCTACCTATCAGATCACTGGTATAAATGCTGAAGAGGATCGGCGAATTGACCGCTCCCTGTTGAAGACCGTTTTTAATTTCGAAGATGCTGGTAGAGGTTACATTGCCACTTTTGACAACAAACTTTCTACCATTGAGCATATCATAAAGCATATACAATAATGGTTTACTGATGTCTAGTCTGGTGAGTTTTAGGTACAACCCTTCTAACCATGAGGTGTCGAAGGCCTTCTCTAAGTCAACCAGAACAGCACCCGTGCATTGTTTCTTGGACTTGTTCCATTGGATATCAGAAACGAGCTTAGACGCGGCATGAATACAGTCATGTCACGGAAGGTCGTTTTGATCATTTTTTCGAAAAATCGCCACGCGTTAACCCACTGAGCCACCGCAGTACTTTGAATTACGGGAGTCTTTTAATATTTATAAGTACATAATAAAAGCAGTTAGAAACAGAAGGTGTGGGAGGAACATATTTAATCCTGGTAATCCTGATAAGGATATTGAGATAAACTTATGAAATTATTGTATTGCCACCGGTTCTTGATATGTGTACAAAGTTTAAATAAAATCGGTTGGTGCAAAGTGGGTCAAAAACGAGTGTAAAGGAGTCGGTTACATACATACATATGTACATACAAGTGAAGCAAATATAAGCGTGTTAAAAACGCTGACTTCATCGTAAGTGAAGATGCAAATAATATCTCGAACAGAAATGTATTGTAAGCTATCTTAAGTGAAGATGCAAGTATTATCTCGAACAGAAATGTATTTTAAGTTTAGTTGTAATTCAGCGATCATAGTGATAGGTAATAACTTTTTGAAAAACTCAAAAGACAAAGTGTTAATTTAATTTGCGGATGGATTTGACAGGAAGCGGAGGAATAAGATGGACTCTTGTTACAAAATTATTCACTTTTTGGTGAAACCGGCGGCAACGGTGAAATTGAAAGAAAGAAAAAAAAGAAAACGATAGATATTTCCAATTTCTAAACAATTAAGTTTTAATACGATTCTTGATTTGCCTGGGAAACCTTTTACAGGGGAAAAACCCATGATATTTAAAACAAAGGAAATTTTAGACCAAAAGAATCTAATAAAGAAAGGTGGACCATTAACAAAGGGACAAAGAAAACGGTCCGGCCGTGCCGCTTTTAGCAACAATCTTTAAATTTATTAACTAATAAAGAAAAGAATACCGCACTATACTTAGCTTTTTTTTGTTTTGAATTATCCTCAGACAAATTTTTTTTTCACGATTTTATTTTATTAAATTTTTTTTCAAACTAACTCTTCACAAGTTTTTCCGCTTTTCTCAATTTTCCAACCTTCTGCCTTCAATACTGGGTAAAAAGTGTCCTCCCAGGCTTTCACCATGCCTGAAAGGCCGCTTTCTTTTTCCAATGCCAAAGTGCTTTCGGCGAATCAGAAAGCATGGATCTCGGTCACGTCATCATTCAGCTACACAATGCATATTTCATTAGAGTGAGCTAACGCAGTTGAGACCCCACCGACTATCCTACTCGCACTTTAAACCCCAGCTTTATGCACCGTCATCCTCATTGAATTCGCCGGACTCTGATAAGACTTCCTGTGGGCGACAATTCAATGGTTGCATTCAGCTACCCTATGTTCCCCCTTTCTATTTTAATTGCGAAGAGAAAGTTTCGCGAAACTAAACAACACAAACCCGATCATCATAACAAGACTTTAAAAAAGAATTGTGAAAGGATTACTAAGTAAATTAATTAGAAATATTGTAAACTTCGTAGAGTGGATTCTTTGCTTGATTTTATTGACAGAAAATTGAAGTTACTTTAACGTTCCAACTTTTACTAAAGTTTATGAATTTTAAAATGTTATGTTGGGCATTAAACCATTCTCTAAAAGAGTAACATCAGCAATCGGAAACAATGTGTCCCGTGCTATTTGCTCAGGCCGCTCGCCAGTAGTTTTGTGTAAACCAAGGACCATCTGTCACTTGTATGTATTGCATCAGCCAGACAGTTCGAATACTGTTCTCTTCAACGTACTGAGAGAGTGAACCAATGGCTGATGGACCATGGCTGCCCTACTCCCTCTCAGTAGGTTGAAGAAAACACCTGTAAATAAGAGGGAAAGAAGAGAAGGAGAGGAATTGAAAGAGAAGTTTTTGTTACGGCAGATTTTTACCGTAACAAATCCCACCCTTTCCTCCTTGGAAATGTGCTTAATTTTTTAAAAGAAAATAAGCCATTTCCTACGGATAACTTGGTTGACTATACGACAAAGGAAAAGGAACTATCAGACCAAATATGGCATATAGTCTACTTATCAAAAGATGAAAACAAACATTCATTAATTAACTTTACTTTAGTTGGGACTTGTAGACTTATTAATTTTCTGATAAAGAGGTGAAATGTTTCAGATCTTTTGTGTGCCAAGTGCCACAATCTTTACCATGTTCGTCTTCAAGCACATAAGTCCAAGGAGACAATCTTTTCCTAATTGTGAATGGGCCCACAAATTTTGGTGCCAACTTGGCTGCATAGTAATTGGCCGCGTCGCCATACAACATCATTAGGGAGGTATTGAACATCTCGCCTCCTGAGATTGTATACATCTTCCGTTTTCTTGTATGCTGCTTGCAACTTGGTGGCAATATCTAACCTAAGTTTCCTAAGTCTTTCACCTATATCTCCTAACGATTTTTCTGAATTATCCCTATCCACCATTTCACTACAAATCCTAACTTCCTCTATTCCACTTTGTTAAGAAAAAACCACCCGACTGGTAAATTATCACACTTATTTAAATTGCTGACACGATGGGAAGTGATGTTTTTATCATTTCCCATAATAATCCAAATTTATACCTTTCCCACAACTCCTATTTCACCTAACTCCCTCAGCTGCGTGAGACCAGACGAAATATGATCCTCAATAAAAGTTCAATGTTTTGTCTCGCGCGCATATTTTAATTATGTTGACTGGCCAATTTTTAGTTTTCCCTCTGAAAACTTTCTGGTCGGTCGACATTACATTGTTTAACCGTAGCATTGAACACTTGTATCCGTTAATCAAATAAAAATTGTTATTATTAAAATTTATTAGTTACTTGTTTTAATTTGTATGAACATTTGGCGACCGTGACAGGACACACTAAAAGAGTTTAGTGGCCTGTAATAAATAAATAAAAATAAAGTGAACTTGTGCTAAAAAAGGTGAAGTGAGTTAAAAAAAGTTTAAAAATATAAAAATATTTAATTCAATTAAAATGAACTAAAAAGAAAAATTATTAAAAAATGCCTTCCATCAACGAATTGACTAATAACCAAGATTTGGTAGGAACGGAGATTTGTAATTTCGCCCGCAATTACAAAAAGGATGGCTCAGATAGTATAGTGGAGTATTTGAAAGCACGTTGGGCTAAATTAAATGCATTGTGGGAATCCTTTGATAACGTGGACAGCGAGATAAGGGATAATTATCCGCAAGCCACAGAACACGAGTATTTCACCAAAGGATACTATGGCCAGGTGAAGGAGGTATATGAGCCATTGAAAGACATCATTAAAATTTTCAGTGATGCGGATCCCAAAAAAGCCGAAGGAGCTGGAGAAAAGACCACAGCAGTCAAACTTGACGAATTGGATTTGAGGATTAGCTGTTTACCCAACAACAATCTAGTTAACGAAACCACAAGTCAACCGCCCCAAGTGAAATCAGCAGCAATTAAACTGACAAAAATTGAGATTCCCAAATTCGACGGAAGATATCTTAATTGGCCTCAGTTCTTCGACTTGTACCAACAAATGGTGCACAACCAAACAATCGCACCGGCACAAAAACTGTACTTCTTAAAAACGAACGTCACTGCAGATGCTCATAACTTGATTCAACATTTTCATGCCACGGATAGTAATTATGAGTTGGCATAGAATACACTAGTTGACAGGTTCAATTATAAGAGACTGTTGTTAAGTGCACAATTGGATCGATTGTTTCAACAGAACATCATCGTTGACAACGTCAAAAGTCTTTAAAGGATTCATGATTCAACAAAGGAAGTTATACAAGCCATCAATAACCTCGGGTTTGAAACCAGTGGATGGGATCCAATAATTGTTCATCTTTTGTTGGACAGAATGGACAAGGATACCCGAATTTTATTCGAAGAATCCCTACAATCACCAAAAAGCAGTCCAACTTTAACGCAGCTACTTGAATTTGTCGAATGCAGATTCCAAGCTCTGAAGGCAGTGAAGCCAGACGAAAAGAAGAAGATGGTAACCATAGTTTCAAACAATTCTAGGGAAGTTTCTTGTCAATATTGTAAATCAAATAATAATAAGATCTTTAAATGTAAAAAATTCATATCTCTTTCAGTTGAAGATCACAATCAAAAGGTGCGGAAACTTCAAATATGCACCAATTGCTTGCAAGGGCATCATTTTTCATCATGTCAGCAGCAACAAAGGTGTAAAAAGTGCTCCGGGAGGCATAGCACTCTACTCCATTGTCCGGCAAAGAAGGACTTTAATTTAAAAAACACAACTTCTGGTAAGTGTGATAATAATAATATTAGTCGGGTGGGTGAGTCTCCTTCAGGGTCATTTTCTAATACATCATTAGGAGTGAAAGATCGTGAGGTTTATCTAGCCACTGCAATCGTTAATATTATAAGTTCAAACGGTATGCGTATCCCTTGTCGCGCTATGTTAGACTCAGGTTCACAACTGAATTTCATTACAACCGCTTTAGCTTAACAATTAGGGTACCCAAAACAAAGAAAGGACATTCCAATTAGCGGAATCGGAGGCAAGGAAAGTCAGGCTAATTTGTTATAAGTTTTTCACTTGAATCCAGAACCTCATCATTCGAAAAGACAATTGAAACCAGTATAATGCCAAAAATAAGTGATTATCTCGCAGCTGCACCTCTGCACAATCAAACTTGGAATTTGCCCTCCAACATTTTACTGGCTGATCCTAATTCAATTAATTCTCGCCGTATAGACCTTCTAATAGGAGAAGAAATATTTTTTGATCTTCTTTTGCCAGGAGAATTTTAAACTTCAAGCATTCTTCCATTATTGAGAAATACAAAGTTAGGCTGGATTCTAGCAGGAAGCACTGTAGATTCTAATCACAATTCTTTCTGTCATTCAGTTTCAAAACCTAGTCTGAGTTCTCTAGATAAATTGGTTCCATCTTTTTGGGAAATTGAAAATGTCGAAGGTGAATCCAAGGTTTACAGTGAAGAAGAATTTAAATGTGAAGAACATTTTAATGAGCATGTGGAAACAACGCCGTTTGGTCAATACGTATAGTACGACTCCCCTTTAAAAGGGTACCCAATGAAACATTGGGAAGTTCAATGAAAATGGCAAACTTGGAAAGGAAACTTGGAAAATACTTAGAGTTGAAGGAAAGCTATATAAGTTTTATGGAGGAATATGAATGTCTAGTGAACGATAATCAAGTTGACCGTCAACCCGGACATCTCTATTATTTCCTTTATCGAAAGGATAGGTAGATCCTGGTTGATGCGTTGATCGATTATCAACGTTAGAGACAAAAAGCGAATTTATTTAATCGACAACCTTACTGGTTTTATTCGAATGATTTAAACGACTTTATCAAAGATGACTTGCGAAAACAGATTCTTAAAATAGGCAAACAACAACGACGAAATATGTTAATTGCAAACGACAATAGTTTTCCCCAAGGGTTGTACAATAAGAAGAAGTTTATTTTATTTGTAGCCAAGTATTTATACAAAATTTTATGTAATTTCGAAAGAGAGATTACGTTATATTTTCAATTTATGTTTTTAAGGCGAATTAAAAACATGCAAATTATGGCGACTGGTATAATTTGAGCTCCAGATTTAAATTTCAAATTAAAGTTTGATAATAATAAAGTTCGAATTTAAATCATAGATATTTACAAATTATTTACAAATTTAATAAGCAAGGTAATTATGATACTAAAAGATAATGATGATAAAAAGTTAATGATGCTTTAGTCTTTTTTTCTGCTTCAACATCTAGGTCATATGACTCCGCTTCCAAAGGAGTTTATACCAAAATCGAATTATGTCCTTCCACATCATTGTGTTATTAAACCTGAGAGTTCATCAACGAAGCTCCGGGTAGTTTTCGATGCGTCTGCAAAGACGACATCTGGGTATTCACTTAATGATACCCTCATGGTTGGCCCAACCGTCCAATCAGACTTATTTTCAATAATTGCAAATATTGATTCATCCCAATGATAGAGCATATCAACTTATTTTATGGAGGTCAGATCCTAGGAGCAAGTTAAAAATATACCAGCTGAACACAGTTACGTATGGAATGGCTTCTGCTTCCTATTTATCGACTAGATGCTTAATAAAATTAGCAAACGATTTTCAGCATATGTATCCTAATGCATCAAAAATCATAACAAAAAACATTTATGTGGACGACTGCCTTACCGGGGCAGATAATCTTGACGAAGCTAGTTGCTTCTTGATGAAACTATAAAATTTTTAAGAGAAGGAAACTTTGATTTAACAAAATTCTGCTCAAATGATCCACGCATTCTTGAAAATATTCCTATGATAAAACGAGAAAGATTGTTGACTTATTATCAATCTGAGGTGATTAAAACACTTGGTTTGGGACCCAACCCAAGACACGTTTTAAATTTTGCTACAATTATATAGCACCCAGTAATGGACAAGTGACAAAGCGAAGCGTTCTTGCAGACTTGGCAAAATTATTTGATCCGTTGGGGCTTATAGGACCAGTAACATTACTAGGGAAAATATTTTTCCAGGAACTTTGGAAAACCAAAATTTCTTGGGATGAGAACTTGCCTCAACAGCAGGCTTCTGTGTGGTTAAACTATTTATCGGAATTTTCTTCTTTGCATGAAATTAATATACCTCGCTTTGTTTTAATACATTCGGCAACGAAATTGGAATTGCATGCATTCGCTGACATCAGTGAAAGTGCCTATGGCGCAAGCATTTATTTAAAATCTATTGACAAAGATGGAAAGGTTTTTGTTCAATTGTTATGTTAAAAATCTCGTGTCGATGGTCCTGAATTTTTAAGATAAACTGAGACGTCAAATATTCAACTGGAAATTCCAGAACAAATCCCTGGGCGTCGAAAGCTTAAGACGGTACTGACTTTGTCAGTCCAAGATGATTTACTTTCCTCAGTTAATCATAAAAATTCATTTTTTACGCTACAAAAAATCTTTGCTTATTGTTCTAGATTCATAATGAGTTTTAAGTCTCGTTGCGAAGAAAACAAAAGTATTGGTCCCTTAACTTTGGAAGACATCCAGAAGGGAACAATTCTTTTGATTCTTTTTAAAAGAAGAGTACGAGGCAGGAAAACCTCTCCACAATAATTCCAAGTTATTATCAATATTGATACATGTAGGAGGGAGGCTTAAAAATGCTGAAATTTCTTCCCAATCAAAGAACCAAATATTACTCCCAAAAAATAACATTGTAACAATCTTACTTTTAGAACACTTACATAAAACACATCTACACGCTTCCCATCGAACACTTATATCCATCTCAAGGCAACAATTTTGAATTTTAAGTGTAGGAAGAGAACCACGCAAGGTGCTCTCTAAATGTATACAATGTTTCCGTTCTAAAACCAGATCCATCGAACAGTTAATGGGAAATCTACCTAAAGAAAGAATTGTACCTTCTTGACCATTCCATTATACAGGAGTAGACTTTTTTTGACCAATACGGATACATTATAACGTCCGAGGAAAACCCCCAACGAAGTCTTATCTGGCAGTATTTGTATGCTTTTCTACCAAAACTGTGCATATTGAAGTTGTAAGCAACCTAACCACTGAATCCTTTATAAACTGCTTGAAGCGATTTGTAGGAAGGCGGGGTGTATGTCATACCATATTCTGTGACAATGCCACAAATTTTGTTGGGGCAAGAAACCAATTAAAAGATTTCCAAGAGTTTCTTGATTCATCTGAAACTCAAACATTAATCAATTCAAGTTGTCTGAAAATGGGAATTAATTGGAAACATATTGGAATATCTCCATCTGCTGCAACAGAAGTTAAAATGGAAAGGGCAATCCCAAAATTTAGAACCTGGAACAATGGTTGTTTTAAAAGACTCACACCAGTCTCCAATGAAATGGAAGCTTGGACGTGTAATCGAAGTCGTAAAAGGAACGGATGGATTAGTGCGAGTAGCGCAGGTAAAAACGGAAACAGGAACATACCACAGAGCTATTCAGAACCTTTGTCCTTTACCGATTGATCACGAGGAGCAAAAAGATCAGGCTGTGCAAGTCCCAATAAAAAACCAACACTCAATGAGAACAAGAAGTGGAAGATTCCTCGATAATTCTTTGGTAACATTGTTATGTTTTATGTTTTTATTGCTTCCATTAGCAACCGCCACAGATACTGAACCCATAAGAATGACTAAATTCGACAATCCAACAGGCATCTATTTTGAGGACATTGGTTGGTCCTATTGTTTGCCCACAATTACCGCATTGAAACATAGAGTGGTCATTATCGAATCAAACAATGACCTTGTTCATAATTATCATACTTCCTACAACAAACGGATAAGAATTGCTAGATCTCCTTTCGATTTTGTCGGAAATGTTGCACATAGTCTATTTGGGGTATTGGATCAAGATGATGCTAAGGACATATAGCACCAAATCTCTTTGGTCCAACAAGATGAACAGCACCTCGTACATCTCCTAAAAAAGCAAAGCTCGATCGCAGATTCAACAGTGAATCTGCTTAAACGAAACAACTTACAACTTATACAGCAATATCAAGGTCTTAACACTATGTTCGAAATATCATCAAATAACATTAAAAGGCATCAAGAAATAATTGATGTTAGCCAGAGTTTTTCAGAGTTAACATCATATTTGATTTTATCAATTACGAGCCTCGAGAGGGTGCAAGACACATTACTTGACGTTCTCCTAAGTCTTAATAATGTAAAATGAATCCTCATTTTCTTTCCCCTTCACAATTTGTCAAAAAACTGCAAATTATTCGGAACAATATTCCGTCTTATCTTAACATCCCAACAGCATCTGTATTAGATATTTTTAAGCTATCATCCATCAAAGGACGAAGTCTCAATGACTCTATAGTATTTGAAATGATGATTCCGTTAGTTGATAACCAAGAATATCAGCTTTTTAATTTAGTTCCGTCTCCCCTATTTAAAAATGATTCAAGTTTCATTATAGAAGTATCATCCCCGTATTTAGCAGTTACTCCAACGAGAGAAAGGTATTTTGAGTTAACAGAAAATCAATTACTGTCCTGTCATTTTCTTTCAACCAAAAATTATAATTGTAACCAACAATTACCTACAATGATCCACCGAGACGGAGATAACAGTTGTGCAATTTCATTACTGAATCATTTAAGCAGTGCTATAAACCACTGTTTTTTAAAAAAATCCATTCTTCACGATCAATTGATAAGTCTTAAAGGTTCAAATAGTTGGATATTCGCTCTTTATTACATAGTAATTGGTATACTTCCATGTAAAGGAACTACAAAAAGCTTAACCCTAAGTGGAAGTGGGTTGATAGAATTTTTAAGACCTATAGATTGAAACTCCCACATATAATTATAAATGGTCGAATTCTTAACAATAAAACTATACAAAATTCATTTGTCCCCTCAATAAGAATTCCTGAGGCAATTAAAACGAAAATATCGGCTAAAGATAATAGTGTTATAGTATCTTCGGATAATGATACAAATTATATGGAAATACAAATCTTAAAGGAAAAAATAAATGAAGTAGTTAAATATTTAGATAAGGATACCTGGGTTAATGATATTAACATACATGATTATCATCACTATGGCATAAGCTTCATATTATGCATTGCAATGGTCGGATACGCCATATTTTACTATGTAAAAAAAAAGAAAACCCAAACCCCTTCCTAGAAGAAACGCTCCTCGCTTTGAAATAGACACAGAATTTTAGAGTTTTGAGTGATTAGATCCCTCAAAGGGGGGAATATGTTAAGAAAAAACCACCAGACTGGTAAATTATCACACTTATTTAAATTGCTGACACGATGGGAAATGATGTTTTTTATCATTTCCCATAATAATCCAAATTTCCATATTAATCCAAATTTATACCTTTCCACAACTCCTTTTTCACCTAACTCCCTCAGCTGCGTGAGACCAGACGAAATATGATCCTCAATAAAAGTTCAATGTTTTGTCTCACGCGCTGATATTTAAATTATGTTGACTGGCCAATTTTTAGTTTTCACTCTGAAAACTTTCTGGTCGGTTGACACTCATTGTTTAACCGTAGCATTGAACACTTGTATCCGTTAATCAAATAAAATTTGTTATTATTAAAATTTATTAGTTACTTGTTTTAATTTGTATGAACAACTTGTTGGCAACTCTTTTCCAAAATTAGCATATTACGGCGTAACTCCTAAAACCTCATATTGAGATATAGCACAGGCTACTTGGCCTGAGGATGATAGTGTGGAGTGACTCTTATTTTCGAAGAATACTCTTCGCAAAGTGCCTTTAACTCTCTACCCTTAAACTGAGCACCGTTGTCACAAATAACTACCTTAGGAACTCCAAATAAAAGAAAAACGTAATCCTCTAACTCCTTACAAACTGCCTTTGCAGTTGCAGACCTTAAAGCAAACAGTAATGGGAATTAAGTCAAATAATCTACTACGGTCAAAATGTATACAAAGCATCTACTAGACTTCGGTAATGGCCCTACCAGATCCACACTGATCATCTCCCAGGGAGACGAAACCCCTATCCTTTCCGTCATAAGACCGGCTGGTTTATCATTAAACGGCTTCACTTGTTAACAAACTAAACAATTCTTATCATATTTGGCTATATCGTTCCTCATCTTTGGCCAATAATATTTGGCCCCTACTCTAGCAAAAGTTTTTCTAACCCCCATATGCCCTGCTAATGGACTATCATGACATTCTTTTAAAATTTCTAATCTATCCTTTTTCCCTACTACCAATTTCCATTCATCATTATTCTCGTGAAAGATTATATGATTCGACTTCACGAATTTATATAAACGTCCATTCTCTACTCTTCATGCTGGATAACCTAACGGATTTGACATTACTTCAGAAATCATTTTTTCGACCCAAGGGGCCAAATCCTCTTTCGAGATTCCCGCCACTATAGGAACTCCACGAGACAACATTTCGGGTACGACGTGTTCTTTTCCCTTTCGGTGTATGATTTCAAAATCAAATTGCTGCATTCTGCCCAACGTGCCAATCTTCCTTGAGGATCTTTTTTCGATGTACGCCTGTACGGTCTTAACTTCTCAACTGCCCACAAAACTCCTAAACATTCTTTTTCCGTTGTGGAATAATTTCATTCCGACCTATTCAATGACCTACTTAGGTAGCAAATTACCTTTTCTCCATCTTCAAACTTTTGCGAAAGAACTGCACCAATACCATAATCGGTATTGTATAACAAAAGGAAGATTAAAATCAGGACATGTTAAGATTGGTGCCGTTATCAAACACTCTTTCGCTTTCCTAAAACTTTCTTCGCATTCTGCTGTCCAAACAAATTTCTTAGACTTCCTAAGCAAATCTGTTAAGGGCCTAACTAAATTTTAAAAGTTTGGTACGAAATTTGGCATGAAATTGTCCCTACGAAACTCCTAACCTCTTTAACATTTTTAGGTATCGGTATGTTAACCATACTTTCAACCTTCTCTGGATCAACGTGTAATCCATTCCTATCTACTCATACCCTGAGAATTTTAAAGATGGCCTACAAAAGCGACATTTCTCCCGCCCTACTTTTAGTCCTGCTTCTTGTAATCGGTTTAAAACTTCCATAAGTATTTTTAAATGTTTTTCAAAAGAGTCTGAAATAATTACTATGTCATCCAAATAAACGAAAACGTAAGGTTCAAGTTCAGGCCCTAAGACGCTGTCAATAAACCTCTGCCCTGTAGCAGGAGCATTGTGCAGGCCGAAAGGCATTCGCTTGAAATATAAAAGACCCCTACCCGGTACCGTAAAGGCAGTATACTTCCTAGACTCTTCCACCATTGCAATCTGCCAATAAACAGATTTGACATCCAATGAAGTTAAACACTTGGCATTTCTCAATTTATCTTAAATCGCGGAAGTTATTTGGAGAGGATAAGCATCTCTTTCTGTCACCTGGTTAAGCTTCCTAAAATCTACAGAGAACCTAAAAGTATCATCCTTTTTCTTAATCATAACGATTGGAGAGGCCCAAGGGCTATTTGATTTTTTTTTTTTTTACACTTCAGAATTTTCAGAAAGTAGTTAGCTTACAGCAAGCGTCACACTACGATCAGAGGCTCATTATAAGTGCATGTGTTAGTTGTTAGTAAGAAAATAATACAATTATAGCCTAACACACGCACAAAATACAAAACATAATAATTATTAACATTTAACATGAATTACTACAGAACATCAAAAAAATAAAATAAAGACGTTTATGATAGTGGAGCACTGGTTCTAAACAATGACTTTAATCCCACCTTATTTAAATTTAAATCAATCGATGAACAGTTTAAGTTATATAAAATGCTCATTCGACTTAAAGCTTCATTTTTTCCATAGTTAGTTCTATGGAAGTCAATATGTATAAGGTCAAAAGTACGCAGGTGATGAGTTCCGCCTCGGTAATTTAAATGTATACAAGATAGCAAATAAGGTGCATCAATTTCACCATTAATGAGTTGATGAAAAAATTTTAAATCATTATTAACACATCTTTGATGGAGAGTTTGCAATTGAAGAAGCTGAATACGATGTTCATAGGGAGGCAGATCATTAGGATCTTCCCACGGAAGACCCTTTAGGGCGAAGCGAATGAAATTATGTTGAATTGATTCAATACGTTTCTTATGAATTTCGTAATAGGGAGTCCATGCCTGCGAAGCATATTCAAGATGAGGACGAACATGACAATTGTATAAAGAAAGAGTAACATAGGGATCATTGAACTCCTTAGCCCAGCGTTTTATAAAACCAATCATAGAACTTGCTTTATTAACAATAAAATTAATGTGATGTATAAATTCTAAGTTGGAACAGAATTGAACACCTAAATCTTTAAATGTGAAGACGCGACCGAGTTTTTGCTTTGATATACAATAATCAAATGCACTACCGATTCGTGTTTTAGTAAAAGTTACCGTCTGGCATTTAAAAGGGTTGAGGGAAAGGCTATTTTTGCCACACCAAAATGTGAAACTATCAATGTCGGCTTGTAAAAGGGTGCGATCTTGGGTGGACTTTATTATCTTAAAAATTTTCATGTCATCAGCAAAAATAAGAACATCACTTAAGCGTAGACATGACGATACGTCGTTTATAGATAAGATGAATAGAAAAGGGCCAAGATGGCTTCCCTGGGGAACACCAGATTGAGCAACAAAAGGTTCAGAATGACAATTTCTAAATTTTACCTCATAGGATCTGTTTTCAAGGTATGATTTGATCCAAGCTAAGAAAAATGGTAGAAAACCAAGAGCTTTAAGTTTAAATAAAATAATTCCGTGGCTAAGTTGGTCAAAAGCTTTGGAAAAGTCAGTGTATATGCAGTCAACTTCATAACCTTGTTCTAAAGCGTTTGAACATATATTTGAGAATGTGAGGAGATTAGTAACGGTTGATCTTTTTTTCACAAAACCATGTTGCTGTTCGCAAATGAGATTTTTACTAAAAAATGCTACACTTTCACAAACAACTTGTTCAAACAATTTAGGAATGCAAGAAAGCTTTGCAATGGGCCTGTAGTTTGTTATATCCGCCTTGTTACCTTTCTTGAAAATTGGTGTAAGAAATGACTTCTTCCATATACTGGGAAATTTGCCTGTTTTTAGAGAAAGTTTGTATAAGAACGAAAGGGGTTCAACTAAAGCATTACTACACTTTTTTAATACTATCGGGGGAATACCATCGGGACCGGCTGAGCAGTCATCATTCAACGCGGATAAAAGATCAAGGACCGTGCTCTGTAGCACAGGGATGTGACTACAGCTAGTCTGCGGAAAGGAGTGAAGATTATGAAAATATACTTTATCAACTTCTTGAGGGCTATTAACAAAAGATTCACGGAAATTTGTTGCGAAAGCGTTACAGATATTAACAGTTTTATTTAGAGAAAGATTCTTGTAAGTGAAGTTAACTGGGAAGCCATCTGATTTTTTCTTTAAGTTTACAAGTTTCCAAAATTGTTTAGGATTCTCTTTCAAAGAGGTGCCCATATCAGTAACATAAATAGCATATACAAAATTTGAAAGAGACTTAAATTCGTTAAAAAGTTCAACATAAAAAGAGAAATTGATTGGAGACAGAGATTTGAGATAAGTTTTCCATGCCTTATTTCTTTTGTTACGCAGTAAACGTAATTCTTTCGTGTACCAAGGGTGGCTAAAATTTGTATTTCTTGATTTCTTTAAAGGTACATTTTTTTCTAAACAATTATTTAAAATCTTATAGAAATTTCAAACTGCTTCGTCAATATTAGAAAATGCTAAAGTATCAGCAATTCCAGAAATGGTTAAATCTTCAGACAACAACTGGAAATTAGCTTTTCTGAAGTCAAAATTATATAAGCAGTCAAAGGAATTACTGTGTTCAGTAAGGTATTATCAGTAAGATATTTATCAATATTAGTAATTCCTGAATTTGATTCTAGAACAAGAGTACTAATAGCGTCAGAAGAAAAGACTTAATCGAGAATTCGATTTTTTGAGTTTTTAATACAGCTCGTTTGCTGTAAGTCAGTAAAAAGGATTTTATCGAGAAAAGATAGTTCCAATTGTGAAGAAGAGAGAGAGGCTTCAAGGCAAGATTCGTCTTCCGATGGAATCCAATCAATGTGTGGTAAATTAAAGTCACCTAGAAGTAAGATATTGGTGTCAGAGCAGGACATACTGATAACAAAGTCTAGTGCCAGGGAGAGTTCGCTATAAACAGACTCTAAACTTTTTGGAATATAAACGTTTAAAATGAAAATAGTCTTAGTCTGTACCATTAACTTTACACATACCAGTTCAATTGATAGTTCAAACGGAAAAGATACAGACGACGAGAAATATGTATTTTTTACTGCTATGAGAACACCTCCACCTAAATCCTTTGCATTACCAACATGACGATCATTTCTGTAAACTTCGAACTCTTGACTGAAAAGTTCTGTGTCGGAAAAGCGTGAATTAAGCCAAGTTTCTGTCAAAACGAATACGTCGTGTGGAAATGATTGGGAGTTAAGAAAAATGTCAGCAGTCTTACTACGAAGTCCCCTTACGTTTTGGTAGAAGAGGGCAAGCCTGTTGAGTTTTTTGGCTTGGTTTTCATAGAAACACCTCGTTTTTGACTTTGTGAAAATTCTTTGACCAAAGTCTCTGCGGGCCATATATTAGTATTGCAAATGGGATCGAAGAATGTAGGATTCGTTACTATTTTGAAAGAGGAAACAAAGCTGTTTGGTTTACTGATCTTAGTACACCTAATGGATGAGCTACAAGGTATGCTCTTGGTAGATACTAAGTGCGAAGTTATATCTTCTGGCGTTGTTACTGGGTCCAGACGAGATATAAAAATAATTTTTGGTTTCAAAACAGCTTTGATAGGGATGGAATTGGTTGTTACTGTAACAGAGTCGCTATCGGGAGCTGAATTTGAGCCAGAAATTTGAGGTATATGGGGGGTTCGGGTAGGATCAATACATATTGGGGTGATGTTGACATTTGTTCTTTTTGAGGGCGGGGTAGAAATTCTAGCAGGCTAGGAGTTTTCTCGGCTTCTTTTTTTTTGACTTTTTCTTTTGTTTTTCAGGTACACTTTCTGCGTTATTAACACCAGAACCTGATTGCGCGAGAATATCTTCATCTGCAGAAGAGAAAGTAGAAGGAATATTGGGTTATCTTAGATCATTTGTCGAAGTAGAATTGTCAACCATGATGTTGGTTACAGAGTATGAATTTAACTTAAAAACTGCAGTGTTGAATGACTTCAGTAGCCCTTCAAAGTCTTTAGAAAGTTTTAAAATGTCAGCTTTAAAAGAAGACATTTTAAAAGCTAGTTGGGGTACAGAGAGCTTACGGCACTCTTGACAGTACCAGTAAGCAAATTTCGAATTGGCTATTTTTTCAATAAATGCATTAGTTGATCCAACGCATTTTGCATGGTAAAGGTTACCACAGGGTCCGAAACAAGCAAATAGTGGATTATTATTGGAACCCTCTTGGCAGTTTTTATTGAAGCAGTCCATATTTAAAAAGAAGTGTTAAATGAAATAAATTATAAAAAATAAAGATATATTTATATTTAAAAAGAAATAATAATAATAATAAAATAATAAAAAAAATAATAATAATAATAATAATAATAAAAAAATAATAATAATAATAATCACGGGGCGGGACTCGAACCTAGGTGTTTCAACAAGAGTCGCAATTAAGTCGCTCTCTTGCTATGTGACCTACGCAAGGGCTTTATATTTTGGTGACAAAATTTAATGATATAAAAACCAAAAAGGTGGAATCACTTCAATCGAACAAGAAATTAGGGGAAAATTAAATTGGAATATATTTTAAAACAAAGAGCACTCACACATGGACAAGGGAACACTTTGGAAAAAAACAAAAATACTGCACACCTTACCGAGGAGAACTTTTGTTTCTAACAATATATCACAAATTAAACAAAATTAAAATTGATTAAAAAAACTATTGAACACAATTATTTCATAAGTTACATAAATAACCAAAAAATAAATTCACTTATTCAGTGAAAATTGACACCACTACAAATATTTAAACACAATTTCTATAGGAAAAATAATAAAAAAGATAGAGCTGATAGAGATAGAGTAAACAGGACTGACTAAGCTAAGACAATGATTTGATTTCTCAATTACATCCTCATCTAACATCTCCTTAAGGGACTTGTCTATGTGTGCCTGAATTGCAGGCGAAACCGGATAATACCTCTGCTTGATAGGATCTGAGGATGTCCTAATCACATGTTCTAGCCTATTGGTAACACCTTATCCTTCTGGCATGTTTTTGAATAAATCCTCAATAAGAGTGTGTAACCTATTCTTCTGCCCCTCATCCAAATCCGACTCTTCCAAAATAGACGTCGTTCCAACAGAAGCCACTCCTTCCTGTATAGAGAAGCTCTACATACCCGACCTAAGATCCGGGACAATTTCCGAGAGTGCCCAAAAATCTGCACCCAAAATCAATGTATGTGGGAGTGAAGGTATGATTAAACACTCAATCAAAACCGATTTATCCTAAACAACTATCGGTAGTTTTACTACCCCTAAAACTCCTACACCCGCGCCATCTGCAAGATGAACCTGATTTATTTTGCTTTCTAATAAGCCTAAACCTACGTCCTTAAGGACTTCCCAAACATCAATACAAATGATAGTCCTAGATGCCCCTGAATCTAAAAGTCCTAAAAACTTGAAGCCATATATGTTAACGTACAAGTAAGGATGACTGTCGCCCCCTCTTGCCCCTAATGTGAAACCTAATTGAATTCGATTCGCCAGCTGGTTGTCAGCAGGCAACCTTCCTAATTTTGGCGTCGGCGCTCTTTTCCTGCTGGCCCAAGAGTCCGTTGCCCATTTCCCGACGAACAGCGTCGACAATCTTGCTTGGTTGTATTTGCAGCCCCACAATCAAAGCATCGCCTAGGAGCAGAACAGGTGTTAGCAAGATGACCTTCCCTGTTGCAGTTGAAACATCGAAGGACCTACGAAGTTGAGGGTTGGGGGTAACTCCAACTGTTGCTTCTTGCATCGAAGCAACATACGCCACATCTGCCTCCAGAGCCTGTCTATTACGACCTGAAGGGGGAGGAACAAACGACTCTACATTAGCCCTTCCAATCTTCTACCTAACGCCACCAAATCCTTAACCGATTTTATATCAGCCAGCCCAAGCTGTGCTTGATAGAACGGAGCAATGTTCTTTATGAGAATAGATCATTTTCTACTCTCACTCAGAGGCTCCGAAAACCGCCTAAACAAAGTCTGCATGAGTGCGATATACATGCCCATCGACTCATCACGACCCTGTGTCCTACGCCTCACCTCATCCAATAACAAGTCGTCATAGTTGGAGGGTAAAAACTCCAACTTTAACTCCCTAACCAACTCCTTCCATGATGATATATTGACCCTAATCGCCCTAAACCAAAGAAGAGCCTTCCCAGTAAAAAGATCCACCGCTGACCTAAAAACAAGTTCCTCAGAAACACCACGCGCTTCCCTCAATTCCTCCACCCTTTCAATAAAAGAATTTACTGATGAACCATTTCATTCACCAGAAAACTAGATGTTCCATTTATATGGTCGCTCGGGGTTCCGGTCACAGGGTGTACCACCTTGTATTTGAAACCCACAAGAGCTCGCTCGTTGGCCGACCGTTGCAGCTGGTAACGCACCCAAATCTGCTGTCGACATCGATGTTTTATTTTTAACCGTTTCTTGTTCATTTTCTGTCACACTCACATTTTCGTTTAAATTATCTTCCCCTTCCGAAAGTTTAGCCATTAACAACAATATCTCCCCTCTCAAATCGGATACCTCATTCACTTCCAAGCCAATGATACCAATAAACTAAAGCACAAAACTGCAAAGCAATAATAATTTCCCAAATAAATTTCCAAAATGAAATTATTTTCCACCAAAAGAAATCCGGTATGGTAACACCAACACAAAACTAAATATCATGAAACTTATATACTATTGACAAAATAGAAGAGAAAAAAAATCATAAAAAAAGTGCGATATGGTCACTAACTAAAATATGAACAAAAGAAAACTCACTTTGCAATCCGCAACCTTTTTCTTTTCTCAACTGGGTGAACAATGTAATATGTAGGTAATGTTGTTTATACCCTTGTACAAATGATTCCCAAACTGATGTTACAAAAACTCGATCGCAATATGAATGAAACTTCCCACTTTCTCCTGAATGTGGATTCCAAGTATTCTTTCTATCTATCTGAAAAGGAAAAAAAGAAACACCCCAGTAAAATGAAAATAATAAAAAAAGAACACAACCTTAGGAACAGGACACAAATTTCATCACAAGAAGCCCCACGTTATGGGCGTCAATTCGTTAGAAAATTATTCACTTTTTGGTTTATCAATTTGATAATTGATTGATTGATTTTTTTTAAGGAAATCACAAACCTCTGAAGCGAAACCGACGACGACGACGGTGAAATTGCAAGAAAGAAAAAAAAGAAAACGAAAGATATTTCCAATTTTTAAACAATTAAGTTTGAATACGATTCTTGATTTGCTTGGGAAACCCAAGATATTTAAAACAAAGGAAATTTTAGACCAAAAGAATCTAATAAAGAAAGGTGGACCATTAACAAAGGGACAAAGAAAACGGTCCGGCCGTGCCGCTTTTAGCAACAATCTTTAAATTTATTAACTAATAAAGAAAAGAATACCACTATACTTAGCTTTTTTTGGTTTTGAATTATCCTCACACAAATTTTTTTCCACGGTTTTATTTTATTAAATTTTGTTTCAAGCTAACTCTTCACAAATTTTTCCGCTTTTCTCAATTTTCCAACCTTCTGCCTTCAATACTGGGTAAAAAGTGTCCTACCAGGCTTTCACCATGCCTGGAAGGCCGCTTTCTTTTTTTAATGCCGAAGTGCTTTCGGCGAATCAGAAAGCGTGGATCTCGGTCCCGTCATCATTCAGCTACACAATGCATATTTCGCTAGAGTGAGCTAATGCAGTTGAGACCCCACCGACTATCCTACTCGCACTTTAAACCCCAGCTTTATGCACCGTCATCCTCATTGAATTCGCCGGACTCTGATAAGACTTCCAGTGGGCGACAATTTAATGGTTGCATTCAGCCATCCTATGTTCCCCCTTTCTATTTTAATTGCGAAGAGAAAGTTTCGCGAAACTAAACAACACAAACGCGATCATCATAACAACGAATTAAAACAAAAATTTGTGATAGGATTACTTAGTAAATTAATTAGAAATATTGTAAACTTCGTAGAGTGGATTCTTTGCTTGGTTTCCAACGTTCCAACTTTTACAAAAGTTTATAAATTTTAAAATGTTATGTTGGGCATTAAGCCATTCTCTAAAAGAGTAACATCAGCAATCGGAAACAAAGCCAGACATTTCGAATACTGTTCTCTTCAACGTACTGAGAGAGTGAACCAATGGCTGATGGACCATGGCTGCCCTTCTCCCTCTCAGTAGGTTGAAGAAAACACCTGTAAATAAGAGGGAAAGAAGAGAAGGAGAGGAATTGAAAGAGAAGTTTTTGTTACGGCAGATTTTTACCGTAACACTCTGACCACTTACCTTGAACATCTTGACTACGCAGACAATTATCAAATCTTTCAATAATTACCGTCACAGATACCAACGTTTTTTAAGCTTCATTTTAAATCAAAACGCAGAACTACATCATGGTGTTCAATTTAATGTTTTATTGAAAACTTCTCATTCGAAAAACGTTTCACAAAAGTATATTAAACAATAAACAAACATAAATTAAAAAGAATTCAACAACTCACTACTTTGTGTTGATCATAATACATATTTTTAAAATTTAAAAAGATTATCCAAAATTTGATTAACAAGAACATAATAGTCATAAAGAAAAAATATAAAATTAATTTGTATATGTGTAATTGTATAATCATATTTATACATTTACATCCATGTATAAGATAAGTTTTATATACCTTAAAAAACAAGAGATACAAAAAGCTAAAATGCTTTTTTGAAAAGTATTTGAATTAAATAATTGCTTTTTGAGAAAAATAATATCTAATGCTATTATTTAATTATCTTTTAAAACCTATGATATTTAAAACAAAAAAAAAAATTAGCAATTTATTTATAAGAAATGCAAAAACTAAAAAGAGCTTTTTTGATTTTTCTCCAATCCGAACTACATATAAATAAGTGATAAACGTGTTTTTCTGTGTTCATATACATATGTATGTAAATATGAGTAAGTGTATTATTTTTGTGTATTTTAAAAGATATATGGTGGGGTGGAAATTTCGTGTGTTTTGTGTACCAACGAGATTTAAATCGGTGCTTATAAAAAAAATGTTATATTTTCATGTTTAGGTATACTTTCGTGTTTGCTTTTTTATTTAGATAATATAGTACAGTAAATTTAAATTACATTTAAAGAATTTTGTAGATTTGAGAATCACTGGCACGATTGTTCAAATTTCCGTAAATTGTTTTTTAATATAACATGTATAATTTTGGTTAAATGTGTTCCAGGGTTAATGCTTAAAAAAAAACTAAACGAGAATTAGTTTGGTGAATACACTTTTTCGCTGGTTTATTACGATAAATAAGGTGTCAATAACTAATAACGGATTATTGTAAAACAGGTAGAAATGAACATTTGTACAAAAAAAAAATAGGAATGCATTTTCCAGAATCGACAATAAAGAGAATTATCTGGAAAAAAAAATAATTGGAATCAGTTATCTAAAATAAAATTAAATACTTCATCGAAATTGTTTTATTTAATCATATGGGATGAAAATTTAATCAAAAACAGTTTATATATTAAAATAAACATATAAAAAAGTAGGTAGGTAAGAAGTAAATATAGTCATAGTTCCAAAATCAATTTTTTTTACCAAAATGTTGAATTTTAAATTTTATTATTAATGAATATATATTATACACACATAAGAACGAACTTCTGGCTTAAAAAGTAGACATTCTTTTTAACATTGTAAAAAGTAGAAAATGCTAGTAAGTTATAATCAATTTAAAAAATCACAAAACTCTCCTACAAATAAGAGACGACGCGACGATTTGTTCTACATAAATCCGTTATTATTTGTTACCTCCTGAAAAATCGTATTCGTATCGTACGCTGAATTTCATTTGTGTAATACAGTTTTAAAAATGTTATAATATTTTTTTTTTGCAATATATCTATGCGTGCACATATATTTATATATATCCTCAAGCTTCGACCTTCTTCTTCTCCTTTTTCTTTTTTAAGAATGACGGGGTTCTGAGTCCTTTTTTTTTCTTCTTGTCTTTCTTTGGAGAGTCATCTATTGAAATATCCTGGAACAAGAATAGAAATTTTCAATGAAAATATCGAATCCATTAATAAAAACATCATAATTATGTATTGTGGTAAACTACGATATTTCGAAAAATGTATTATTATCTATGTATATAACCGATTGCTTTAAAATTTTGACACAACATCGAATTCAAGTCCGTGAGAGTTTATGTATGTATACTTTAAACAGAAATAAAACAGTGGACTTAAACACAACACTAATGTTACTGTTTTACTTTACTTATCAAAAAACAAATTTTTAGTTTTTTGTTTTGTCAAAAAATATATGTAGATAAACAAAAATAGAAAAAATAAAATATACATACATATGTATGTATGTAGGTACATACATAATTTCTTTTAATAAATGACAACTGTAAGACATGACGCCCAAAAACAATTCGTGTATTATGTTGCATAATGGACTTATTTGGGTGGATTAAAGGGTCAAGAATCTGCTATGAGCTTAAAAAAATCCCTGAAGAATTAAAAAAAAAGTGAGTTGAATTTCCTACATTTAAAGAGTGTTAGTCAGATGAATAATTACTTTACCGTTAACTGACATAAAATCAACCTGATTTTTTTTAACTTTAAGAAAAAGAAATATTTTCAATACATAATTTTTAACCAAAAAGATAAAGTGAAATTATTATTAAAATTTATTTCACAGTTTTTGAATACATAGTATAAGTATGTATTAATTTTATTGTCCACTACATACGACTTCCTGTTTAGCGAAGCATATACGTACACCATGATAACGCAAACGAGATAATGATATTTGTATCTATCGTTAGGTAAGACTTCGTTTAATACATAAGAGCCCTTAGACAAACGTTTTTTGCTAACTGCAGTTGCTACTTTATTTTGTATCTAAACTAATATTATAAGGAGGAAAGATTTGATTGTTTGTTTGGATTGAATAGGTTGCGAAACTACTTGATCGATTTGTTTCCGTTGGGTTACTACATTATCAGCGGTTGACATAGGCTTTATTATATTTTTAGAAAAATAGGGATCTTTACTAAAACAAGGTTTTTATAGAAGAAAATGTATTAAAGAAATCTGAAAAAGTCGAGAAAGAGAAGAAGCTTTACGTTTAATCACATGATTTAGTGATTTTGAAGGTTGTGAAGGTGGAAAATTAATTTTCATGTTCTGAAAATTTTGGATAAATGTAAAATTCATTATTACGGTTTGCATACATTTTAGGTGACTCTACTATCTAGGTTTAACAACTACTCTGGAGTTTATGTTAAGGCTTTAAATTGGGGCGAGACGAAGTTCGCCAGGTCAGCTAGTTTATAATATACTAGAGGGCCCGGCAAACTTCGTCTTGCCCCAATTAAATGCAGAAACTCAAGCTATGGAAAAATATTGTTGTTGCTTATTTGATTTCCCATAATTTTTTTTTTTCAAATGGCCCGGTGAATTTCGTAAGTTTAATGAATCGATTGGCAGGACAACCAAAGTTGTTGAAAATATCGGTTTCGTTGTAACCGCAGATTACTTCAATTTTTATGTACAACGTGGTCAATGTTTAATCCTAAAAAATACATTTTACCGGGGTAAAAATTAGTCTACGTACTTTATAAGGCTATAATCTATCTCTGTGCCAAATTTCATTCTATATTATATTTCCAATATAACTATTTGATAATACGTAACGCTAACACCAAAAATTGGAAAAATAAAATTGACTGTATTCCGTTTCACTACAAAATAAATTTAACCTATGTGTAAGTTCACAAACGCATTACTGCAGTAATGATGATCAAATGTTCAAAGTCAAACGTTCACAAACCCAGATTCTGGCATCACTTTTCTCGTCAACTGTTCATTATTGCAAAGTTTCATAAACTGATGCGCAATAACTAAACAAAAAAGCATCACTACGACAGCGTGATTAGTCGGCATCGCATCAGCAACAGCTGCATTAGCATCAGCATCGCAAAACAGCAGTAATGCCGATTCACTGCAGCAAAATTTGACGTTTGTGAACTTACACTATATTTCTGAAATAGACGCCCATGTTCCGGAATTCGATCGAAAATGAATTGAAATCACTCTTGAATTTCACGTGAAATGAAATTGGATGTTCTAGATTTCGTCCGATTTCAAAAACTTCGAAATTGCTTCGAACTGTCAGAACTGAAGGATCATCCATTTTTATTTTGTTTCTAAAGTGAAATTCTTGTGCTTTGAACATGGATGCAATATTATTGGCAATTTTAATGGATGGAAGAAAGCAGAATTCAAAAGAATAAATAAGACAAATTTTGCGAGACAAATCAAATGTTTTAGATTTACCTGACACAATGTGAGTGTGTGAATATTATATGAATTGTTCTGATAAATAAAGTTAATTCTTGCTTTTTTTTAAGTTTTCGTGGTAAAATGACGAAAATAAATATTTTTCTCTTACATTTTGCTAACAGACGAAGAAATATGTACAAAGTAACTGCACTTACACAAATTTCACAGACAATTCACAAACAAAAAATAAGTGATTTGAATCCGTTCAGAAATCGGCATGAACCGAAATGCAGAACACCAATTTTCACTTTCGAAATTCCAATTCACAATTACGAATTGTGGAACACCCAAATTCACTTTCGCCAAGTGAATTCACAATAAGTGAAATGCAGAACATGGGCGAGAGCCATCTATTAAACGTTCGGACGTTTGACATAGCGCCATCTATTGAATTCTTAACTTACTCAATCCAGTGCACAGATGTCGCTATCTGATAAAATCGTTTGGAGCTAACATATAATTGTGACTGTCAAATAATAACACACAAATAATTAACAATAAATTAAAATTGCGACTATAATTTGAGATTTAAACTATCCTATCTCTCAAGTTGGATCGAACTGCACATGGTGTGCGAATTTTATTATAATCTGTTAAGTGGTTTAGGAGTCCATTGAGGACAAACATTGTGACACGAGATTTATATATATTAAGAAGAAGACTAGCCGACCTATACCCAATTCGTTTTGCGTGATTTATTATTATTTTTGTGATGCAATTACATATGTTGTGTAAGTAAGTTGTTGTTCTAAGTAATATTTTATTTTATTTCTTGATAGCTATAGTATTTAATGTATATAGTTAGGTATTTTATTAGTCTTTTTAAATTAAACCACCTTTACTTGAATTTTTGGTTTTAATAATTTAATTAATACAAAAGGAAAAACAACTACACAATATGACGAATAATAGTAGACTAACTAAAAAGGACTTAAAACTAACTTACAAAATAAATTACGTTCAACAAGATGTAACGCTAAAGATGTAACAATTGATCTCTCCAGCATGACCTTCTTAGGAAGATAATATAATAATCACTTTGCGTATGTGGTGCATACGAAGAGAAGTGTTTGGAAATCTCTTATACTTATTGGGTGAGAATACAAATATTGTCTGTTGTATTCCATTATATAACACCTCCCCCAATAAGTATTTTTGGTCTCCAAAAATTTAAACGATAAGAAACATAATTATTGAAATTCTTCTTAATTTAACAAATTATTATTATACATATTTAGTTTTTTTTTTTATATATTAAATCTTTTCAATTACATTTCGGCGGACCTGCGCCGTGTCTGATCGGGTAACTGCCTATAACTTGGCATAGGCCAGCAGCGCAACTTTCAGGCACGACGAAGTGCTTACTTTACCTCCCCGTGGTGGTCCCCGGTAATTATTTTTGTATACCTATATACAAAAATAAGCTAAAATTGTAAGTGCGGAGCTCCCAGCTTTCTCTGGGATAGGTTACGGAGGTTAGCATTCTTCGTAACTGAATTAAATCGTGCTACCGAAACCGAAACTACGCCTCGGATAAGGATTGATCACACGTTGACGACTTTTGGCTATTGTACCCGGACAAAGATTGGTTTCTGGAATGTGAAGACGCTCCTGGAAGCAGGAAATGAAGGTCCTCACAACTCCAGATTCCTCCAACTAGAGAGAGAATTCATGCGGTATGGGTTGGATATCCTAGGGATCAGTGAAGTAAGATGGCTGGGATCGGGCAAATACAAGTCTCCAACGCGTAACACTGTGCTACTCTATTCCGGAAAACCACCTGGAAGCGCTCGGGACGCTGGAGTTGGGCTGTTGCTAACCAAAACAGCTATCAATAGCCTAATTTCATGGGAGCCACTAGGTGAACGTATTATTAAGGCCAGATTCCGGAGTAGAGTACGCAACATCACCATCATACAGTGTTACGCCCCAACGGAACTCGCCCCGGATGAAGAGAAAGAAGGCTTTTACAGTCGGCTAAGTGCGGTATACAACAACACACCGCGCGGAGACATCATAATGGTAATGGGAGACTTGAATGCCAAGGTTGGCAACGACAACGAAGGGCTCAGGCATGTCATGGGAAAGCATGGAGTTGGCAGTTGCAATGACAATGGTGAGAGGTTTGTGGACTTCTGCAACGCTAACCGTCTTGTGATTGGCGGCACCATGTTTGAACATAAAACGTGCCACAAAATTAGCTGGGTGTCAACAGACAGACAAGCTTCTTCCAACCAAATTGATCACTTCGCGATCAGCCGTCGGTTCAGAAGCAGTCTCTTAGATGTCAGGAATAGAAGAGGTGCTGACATGTGGCTTGCCCGCGATCACCATCTTATGGTAGCTACCCTAAGATTACGTACAGCTGCAATTCGGAGATCGAATTCGAACACCAGAACGCCCAAGTTTAACACGGACAGACTAAAGGACCCTAACACTCGACAACAACTCAGGGACCACCTTTCGCAACATATGAGGGCAATCAGCAGCACTGGAACAGAATCCATAGAAAACCACTGGAGTGCTGTGAAAAATGCTCTCATATCAGGTGCTGAGAGAATAGTCGGTCGTGTGCAAGGAAGCCGTAACACCTGGCTTTCGGAAGAAACTTGGGCTAAGATCGTCGAAAGAAAACACCTTAAAGCTCGTTTGGCAGCTGCGCACGGAGAAGAAAGAAACGAGCTAGAATCCACATACCGCATGAAGATGAAAGAGGTCCAGCGTAGTGTAAGACGTGATAAACGTAATCACACCAACGCTCTGGCCCTAGAAGCAGAAGAAGCTGCAAATAGGTGCGACAGCAGAACTCTCTACAGAATAACCAAAGAACTCGCTGGTGTGCAGAGCTCAAAACAACACCCGGTTAAAGATAGAGATGGAACCCTGCTGATATCGGATGAGGACCAACTCAGAAGGTGGAGGGAGCATTTTGCCTCTGTCTTAAATCATGTTTTTGACAGCAACATGCAAATGACATCTTCCGAGTTGCCCGATACAACCAATTCCCGATTACGCACCGCACCCCCCAGTAAGGAAGAGATATGTACCGCCATCAAAGCACTTAAGACCAACAAAGCGGTAGGACTTGACGGCATTCCCGCAGAATTGCTGCAAGCAGCACCAACAACATCAAGCGATCTGCTGCAACCGCTCATAGAGAAAGCGTGGGTCTCCGAATGCTTTCCCGAAGAGTGGAAAAAGGGAATGATTGTCAAGCTCCCAAAAAAAGGAGACTTGATGAAGTGTGAAAACTGGAGGGGTATCTGCGTTTTGCCTGCAGTCGCCAAAATAGTAGCAAAGATTGTTTTAGATCGCATTAAAGAACACCTCGAAGCATCGCTCGACGCTGAACAAGCAGGCTTCCGCACTGGGTCCTCCTGTATTGATCACATTAACACCTTGAGGATCATCATCGAACAGTGCGTCGAATATCGATCACCACTTCACCTGCTGTTCATTGATTTCGAGAAGGCTTTCGACAGCGTCAACAGGGAGTTTATCTGGCTTGCTTTACGGAGGAGGGGTATACCGGAGAAACTCATTGCTATTATTAAAGCGACTTATGATGGGTCCAAATGTCACGTCTTACACGGAGGTAGGTTGTCCGAAGAATTTGAAGTCCAAAGCGGGGTCAGACAGGGCTGCATACTGTCACCAATCCTGTTTTTATTGGTGATAAGTGATGTACTGCGGATGGCTTTGACAGGAAGCGGAGGAATAAGATGGACTCTGACAACTTACCTTAAACATCTCGACTACGCAGACGATGTTTGCTTGCTTTCCCATAAGATCATGGATCTCCATCAAATGGCAACAAGGGTGGAGAGAGATGTTCAGCCTCGGGAGCTCGCAATCATCCGCTCTGATGAACATTGGTCAACAAGCAGTAGAGAAAGTAGATAGCTTCCAATACCTTGGAAGTATCGTCTCTCCTGAAGGAGGAACCGAATTAGACATCGCCAGCCGCATCGGAAAAGCAAAGGCTGCTTTCGGGATGTTGTCCAATGTTTGGAGGAACAAATCTCTCAGCTTGAACACAAAGCTACGACTGTTCAACTCTAACGTCGAATCAGTTCTGCTATATGGCTGCAGCACCTGGAAAATAACAACCACAATAACCAGGAAACTGCAAACCTTCGTTAATAGGTGTCTTCGAAACATCTTACGGGTTTTCTGGCCTAATCGTATCTCCAACTATGACTTACATAGACGAACAGGTCAGGAACCCATAGATACCATTATACGAAGGCGCAAGTGGCAGTGGATTGGACACACGCTTCGAAAAGGTTTTTTTTTTTTTTTTTTTTATTCAAATTTTTATTCATTATTAACTTAAAACTACTTACATACTAGACAAAATTCAATAAACTAGCCTACTTAATGATACTTAAATATAACTTACTGGCCCTAAACGGGCGCTCTAAGAAATTCACGAATACTTAAAAACTAATGCCTTTCGGCCTATGAACTAATTTTTTTTTTCTTTTTTTTTTACGTTTATTTCGTTAGAAAATTTAAAAAACTAACATCTTTAACTTTTATTAATATTTTCTTACATGCTAAGTCCTTAAAGTAAAACTTAAAACTACCCCTAACCTACCTACAAACTACTTAAAACTAGAACAACCACAGCGGCAAAAGCTATGTCCTTAAATATTTTTGTCCATGTTATGTCTGTAATTGTCTTTTTTTTATTGTTTTTTTATTTTATTTTTTTTTTTTTTTTAATAATTTTTTTGTATTTTTTTTTAATTTATGTTTTTTTTTTTTAATTTTTTTTTTTTTTTTATTTTTTATATTATAGTGCCACCGTCCCTACTCTACTTAATCTACTTAACCTAAGACTAAAAACAAGTATGTAAGCCGGCCAAGGCAAAAATACCCCTCCCCGGTTTACCCCATATTAGTTTCATTTAGCCACCAAAACTGGTTCTCCTGCTTTCTCCTATCAATACGGTCCTGTTCGGAAACAGCCCTACTGAACCGGAGCTCCGCTCCATCTCGGGCGAGGATGTCTCGTTCGTATAAGAGTCGCCGGTCCACGGTTCTACGCCTGACGTGGTAGATAAGCGGTACTGCCAATCTATCCTGTATCAAGCCGCATTGGTCTAAATAGAGGAATGCCTCTGGTGGGATAAAGCCGCTCAAGCGTGCCATACCGAAGTATTCGTCGTTTGGATAGAACGCCCCGAAAATCAAATTATTGGTCGAAGTCATAGCTCTCGCAATGTGACCCCGAACAAGTTTTATCACGAAATTGTCAATTCTGTTGATCCGAGCTCCGTTGTATAAGACCTCGTTTGAATAATAATGCAAATAAGAAGATTCTGGTGTCCGATACCAACCGAGACATCTCCGGAGACACTGCCTCTCGAACACCCGAAACTTCTCCATTTGGGAAGGGGCAATGTTGAACCAAACAGGACAACCATAGACTAGCATTGGCCGTATGAGGGCCATGTAGCAAATTACCTTCACCCTGGGGTCAAGCCGGCTGCTGTAAAACAGCCGTTTCGTCAGAGCGAGGGCTCCTCGGGCTCTGGTCAGAGCAGCACTTATATGCCTGTCGAAATACAAATACTGGTCCAACCAGATACCGAGGTACTTCACTACACTTTTGCACGCCAATGGCCGCCGGTCAGGCCCAACAATAACCATCTTGCGCCAATTCTTACATGTATCTCTCGTGGCCTTAGCCAACGGAGTTCGGAACAGAATTGTCTCCGACTTTTGGACATTTATTTTCAGTTTCCAGTCGTCGCAATATCGCTGAATCCTCTCGAAGTCACGCTGCAAGAGAATTCTAATAACCTCAACCTTTCGGGCCGTTCTGTACGCAATCAGGTCGTCGGCATACGCAATTGCTTTAGTTAGGCTACCTATCAGATCACTGGTATAAATGCTGAAGAGGATCGGCGAATTGACCGCTCCCTGTTGAAGACCGTTTTTAATTTCGAAGATGCTGGTAGAGGTTACATTGCCACTTTTGACAACAAACTTTCTACCATTGAGCATATCATAAAGCATATACAATAATGGTTTGCTGATGCCTAGTCTGGTGAGTTTTAGGTACAACCCTTCTAACCATACGGTGTCAAAGGCCTTCTCTAAGTCAACCAGAACAGCACCGGTGCATTGTTTCTTGGACTTGTTCCATTGGATATCAGAAACGAGTTTAGACGCGGCATGAATACAGTCATGTCCTGCCTTGAACCCGAACTGATTATCCGGAATTATTGTGTTGTCCGCAGCCCACTTAGTCAGAGCCCTATTGATTACCTTCTCGAATACCTTGCTGATGCTTGGAAGAAGACTAATTGAACGAAGATTTGAAGGGTTGGAGTTGTCCTTTCCCTTTTTCGGGAGAGGATGCACCACAGCTGTCTTCCAACGCACTGGATAATATGCATTATTCAGCGCGTTGTTGAACAGTGTAGTATAAATGTCAATAGCTTCAGTCGGTAAATGTCTTAACACAATGTTGGGTATGCCATCTACACCTGCTGACTTTTTATTCTTTATTGAATTGAGGATGAGCTGGAGCTCAACCTTCGTGATGAGCAAGGGACTTGAACCCGTTCTTTCGGCGATTATAGCGTTCGCTAAGAAGTCGTCATCAAACCGGGTGAAACCACAGTTCTCGGATCGCCAATGAGTTATATCATTCTTCAGGTAGAAGTGGTGAAGTAGGGCCCTGCTTTCCAGGTCGTGGTTCGGGTGAGTGCAAGCATTCACCTTATACACTTGCTGGAAAGCAGCACCAATCGTCTCCACTTTCTCCTGCGGATCCTCAATCACAAAGAAGTCATCGTCCAAGACGGCTTCTTCTGGATTAATTTGCGCTGTCAGAAGTACGTCTCTGTTCTCTGTCGTTCTCTGGAGCTTAAGACACGGAAGGTCGTTTTGATTATTTTTTCGGAAAATCTTATTAATTTGCGGGAACATACTCGGGTCGCTAGAGTTAACGGCCCGAATTTTCTGATCCCAGTACAAATTAATAGACAATCTGTAATTTTCCTTTATCAGGGTGTTGACGTTTTTAATTGACGCCTTCAGTGTCCTAATCTCCATGTCGTGGGGGTCTGTGAATCGTCTGTACAAGTTCTTAAGTCTTGTCAGTAGTCCGCTTTTATGTCTGTGAAGTGCGTCTATAGTCGCGTTACTGTAGGCGTTTGTTTCGTCGCGTTCTTTGTACTTCGGTAATGTCCGTTCCATTGTTCGTTTAATTATACTGTCCATCTGTTCAAGGTGTTGGTCGATTTCAGTATTTGTCAAGTTTCTGTTGTTTGGCGGAGATATGTCACTCGAGCGGAGTTCTCTTGCTAGAACTTGGGTGAAACGTGGCCAGCGCATCTTACTATAATTGTAAGAGTGCGCTGGTACGAATTCCTCCAGTTCCACAAGCTCGTTGGGTATCTGCATTAGAGCAGCCAAGCCGCAATGGTCGCTGTCGTAATCTATTGTCTGTAGACAATTTCTTGGGTGAGTACCCACTTTGTCAGTTACTGTCAGTCTTGTGTCGTATAGCAAAAGGTCCAGAAAAGAACCGCTCCTTGGATATGATGGCCTTTCAGTAGCCAGCAGGTCGACACCGTACTCAACGCTGCACAGATTCATCAAATTAAATAGATGATTACCTCTTGGGTTACTTGTTTGATTTCCCCAATCACCATGTTTGGCGTTCAAATCTCCTGCCAATATAAAATAGTTCTCTTCCAAGCCCAGTTTAAGTACTCTAAAAAGAATCTCGAGCTCTGAGATGAAGTTAGCTGGCTGCGGAGCATCAGCCGCGTAAGCCGCAATCAAATATAAGCGCTTACCTCTAGTGAGGGAAACACCTACGACGCAGACTTCCAAGGTCTGAAGCTTTCGCAAATCATTATTGTATATAACTTTATGATTAATACCTTTACGTATGAAGATTGCAACACCGCCTCCTTGATCAGAGTTGGGTCGATCCCTTCTTACGATATTGTAATTTTTATGAGTCAATTTGTGTTTCTGGTTTAGCTTAGTTTCGCTAGCCATAAACACATCAGGACTGTGGTCTTTCAACAACTGAAACAGAGTGGCTCTTCGTTCGATCCTAATCAATGAATTTACATTCAAACCTAGGATCCTAAGGCGCGACTTCGGCGGCGCGCCCTTAACCCTGAATTTGCGCTTGGCCAGGCAACAAAGAGTAGAGGTAATCTACTCTTTCGCCTTGCTCCCTGATCTGACTTTGCAGTCCTGTCAACTGGCCTTGAATGCTCAGCAACAAGGATACAATGTCTGGCTGCCCCGCCGACACCTGAGGCACTTGGGCCTGTGGGGCGACCGGTGGTGGAGCCTGTCTCGTATTTCCCTTTCCTTTCGCATAGTTGGCGTAAGAAATATTGGGATTAACGACTGCACTTTTTGCTGTTGGAGCTTGTCTTACGGGTAGACTTGCGGCTTTTTGCCTGGCCTGTTTTTCCCGTATCTCTTGGACCTTAGGACAGCCTCGATAATTAGCAGGGTGCCCCTCGTTCCCGCAGATGATACACTTGAGCTGGGCCATGTCTTCGACCCGCTCGGTCCCTAACCTGCACTCACCTCTATTGTGGGTTTCGGCGCATTTCACACAGCGCAACAGCATTTCGCAGTTGGCCGCAGCGTGACCGAACCTTTGGCAGCGCATGCATTGCAGCATGTCGTCATGCCTCTTTAATTTCTCCCAGTGTATGACCTGGTAGTCTAGGACGGTAATATTCCTTAGACTCTCCAGTCTACTTTGGGGCGACAAAGTAACAAGAAAGATTGGCAGTTTATGCCCCTCCCGCCTGGACTTGACCGTGGTGAATGGCTTGACCCCGACGAATTCGAGGTCATCACTGGCCTTTGAACGGAGCTCATCTAGGAGTTCTCCAGGTTCCGTGCAGGAACTGATTCCTTTTAACAGGACCGTTTTTGGTTTTTCACTCTTAGGAGTGAAGCTGAAGAATTCAGCGGTGGCTTCTCTAAGACACTCTTTGACTAACTTGTAGTCGGCCAATGTGAAGCATTGTACCGAATACCTTTTTTGTTGTTCGTTAATTATTTTTAAGGTAAAATTATTCTTAGTGGCCGACTTACATACCTGTTTTACGTCCTGTAGGTCGACCTTATAAGTACGAATTGGTGGCACTTTTTCGGACTTAGGCCGTGGTTGCTGCTGGTGTTGCTGCCTCGCTGCTGCTGATGTTGATGCTGCTGGTGGTGCTGCTACTGCTGGTGCTGCTACTGCTGGTGCTGCTACTACTGGTGCTGCTACTGGTGGTGCTACTGCTGCTGGTACTGCTACAGCAGCTGGGACTTTTTTTGGGCCCATCGATGTACTGGGGCCTGATTGTGCCGCCCCTGTGTTTGTTTTGGGCGGCTGCTTTTGTTGTTGTTGTGGCACCCTTTGCGGTTTGGGCGCTGCCGAAGGCTTGTTAGCAGCTTTATTTTGCTGCTGCTGTTGTTGCTGTTGCTGCTGCTGCTGTTGTTGTTGCTGTTTCTGTTGCTGTTGTTGCTTTCGCAACTCAGCCAACTCAGCCTCCTTCTGCCGGCTCGCCTCCTGCTTCTTTTTTAGCAGTTGCAGGTAGGGCTCCATTCTTTTTTTAATGTTTTCGATCTCGTCATATAAAGAGTTTACGATCGACTGGGCCTCTTCTACCTCACCCTCTTCTTCGTCCGAGGACGACTCTGTGCTAAGGAAAGCAAATCTATTGCTGTCCCCGGACCTGAACCTTACCTCACCATCTTCTGACACATATTCGATGTCGTCATCGGATGGCGAAGTGTTTAATTGCCGTTGCAATTTTTCGGCTGCTCGCGTTTTGGCTTTGCGCGCCGTCTCCTTGCCTGCAACTGGCAGCTCAGCTGAGGCGAACGTGGAGCGACGCTTAACCACATTCGGCGTGCACCGAATGCTCCTCCTCCTTTTGCTAGAAGCATTGGCTGGCATTGCCGTTGCTACTGTAGCTGCTGTTGTTGTTTTTTGGGCCTCTTGCGAGGTCCCAGTAGCTGTAGCCGTTGACGGCTTGCTTGTTGTTGATGTTGTTGCTGCTGCTGGCTGGTCTGCTTTCGCTGGTCCCGCTGCTGTAGCTGTACCAGTAGCTGATGCCGATGGTGACCTACCACTTGCTTTACTTGGGACACCTTTCGATGCCCCAGCAAGTTTTTTCGCTTCCATTCTCGGAAGAATTCGTTTTGCTGGGATTATTCTCCAAATTTTTTTGTTTTGTTTTTTTTTTTTCTAATTTAAAAAAACTTTTGCCCGAGCTGGGACTCGAACACGAAACCTTCGGGTCTGGGTCCGACGCCTCCTCCTGTGTGCTACTGCACTTATAAAAATTCGTCGGTTAAAAGAAAACTTTAAACTCGCGCTGAATTTACTTAAAATTTCTGTGAAAGCCGAAACACGTGCACTCGCTAACACAGTTGGTGATCGACTGACACACACGCTTCGAAAAGGTAATGACTGCATTGCAGGCCAAGCAATGCAGTGGAACCCACTCACACAAGAAGGAAGAAGAGTAGGTAGACCGAGAAGCACGTGGAGAAGAACAGTTGAGGAGAATCTGCGAGACTGGGAAAGAGCTGGAGGGAGCTTAAATATATCGCTGGAAACCGTACACGATGGCGCGTAGGAGTAGTTGAGGCCCTATGTCCCGCTAGGGAACACCAACGGACTTCGTAGGTCTGAGGACCTAAGTAAGTAAGTAAGTAAGTAATTACATTTCAATTTTAAGACTTTAAATTTTTATATTTAGAATGCTGGGTGAATACTAGCCTTATTTTCTACATTTTAAGTTTTTATTTCATCATTTTGAATCTTAACAATTCTACTTTACATCTTTTTAAGGCTCGTTGAATACCAACCTTATTGTCTTCATTTTCAGTTTTTATCTTTAATTTTCATAATTAAGAATTTAAACAATTTTCATATTCGTATTTAGAACTTTCGGTGAATACCTTAGTTTCCTAATTCTCCATTTTCATCTTTTTTATTTTTTTCATTATTATTATATTTTAGTAATCATTTATAATTATAATTAAATACAATAGTGTGTTTAGTCACAGTTTTTGTCTTGTTTCATATTTTTTGTCAAAAATTTTAAGAAAATATCATTGCCAACACCTTTTGTACACAAAGCTCACAATTCTGGGCCATCATCGCGTAAGACGACGATAGTATGACGACGTCGTTTGAATTGAATTGCTTCGTGTAAGACATAAAAACTTTAATCGTCTGGACGATGCCGTCAAGACGATTCAACTTTAGCTTCATGTAACTTGTTGAACTGTCAAATACCGTCGACTGAACGATTGCTATTTTACAATCGTCTCATACATTATTGCAGTTTTTTAATTTTTAGTTTTTGTTTTTGTATTTTAAATTAATTTTTAAAAAATGTTACGACATTACAATGAGTTATTTTTCGATGATAACGAAAACGAGTCAACTACGGAATTAATGCGAATACGAAGGACGCTCAGGGATACATCGGATCCTCTCTCACTTCCAACGAAAAAGTAAAAACATTTTAGGAAATAATATTAAGTTACAGATCATTCGTTTGGTTGTTTGGTTCATTGTAGTTTTATTCAACGTTTTCGATTATCCAAAGAAGCATTGGTATTAGTTTTAGAAACAGTTAATCTGAGGAGCGGTTCGCGGTCAACATACATATATTCCTCCCATTCTTAGACTTTGTGCTACATTGGAAGTTCTAGCTGGTGGTGGCCAATCAACACTTCTAATTGCTGCGCCGCGGCTGACCTACGAGATCAATATACATATAATTTGTATTAAAATTAAATTATTTAATAGTACTTACATTTTGAAAAGAAAACTTTAGTTTGTTTACAGCCCAAATGACATCTGTTGCTTCTTGAGGCTCTCAAAGTGTGGACGATGGACGACACGACCGAACGATGCGACTCAAACTTTACACGAAGTAAACTTTTGACGATATCGTGCTCGACAGTCGTTTAGACGACGATCGTCTTAAAAGTTACGCGGTGAGGGCCCTGATTTTTTAAAACATCTTCATCGTACCTTTAATCCAAAAAGTTCAATTCTCCGATTTTTTATGAACGGATTTCCCACTGAACCTACCTTAATGTCAGATTTAAACTGTGAAGTATAAGCCCATCCGTATTTTGAGTTATGAAAAAATGTACTAGAAGAAAATTCAAGTCACAATGGCAGAGCATTGACATTTCAGTCTTATTGTGAACTATCTAATCAAATCAAATCAAAATCAAATGGGAAATTCAAAACGTTAGACAACAATGATTGAAGGAAATCCAAATGCAAATCAATCAGGAGCAAGAAAAACGAAGTATATTGGAATGAAATTTAATTTGAATGATATATTAATAAACCAAAATATAATAAATTGCAATGAAATGGTTTATAGAAGGATACGAGTGATGAAAATAAGTTATGTTGAAGTATGCACTATATCTAGGTACGTAAATAATACGCGTAATACGTATATGTACGTAATACGCGGGTGTCTATCATGTTTTGCTAGGTTGCAAATTTCACAATTGTTGATGAATTTTTGTATCTCCAATTGTAACTTTGGAAAGAAATAAGATACTTTTAGTTCCATGAATATTTCGTTTATACCACGATAGTTTTTTTTTATGTGTTAATTTTTTATTATTTCAATCATTTCATTTCTATCTATAATATCTGTTAATTTCAAACTAGATTTTAATAAGTCTGTTCCAAGTGTGTGAAATTCGCCGAAAATCACCGAAAAACTGCGAAAAGCTGTTCCAAGTTACACATTTTTCGTAGTTTTTCACAGAAGAGAGAGCTCTTGAGAGATCAAAAAATTTCCCCACCCTGTGAATTTCAGCCACAAAAATTTCTGTGCATAGAAAATTGAAGACTGTCAAATTCAAAAAAAAGCATTTGACATTTAAGTTCTGCCGTTAAAATAAACGAATTTTTTTAAATTGAATTTTACATTCTAGTTTTCATTATGAAAATCACAAGTATTGAGTTCCAAATCGAGTCGTCAGACTCTCTTGAGCACTCTATTTGTAACAATTTTAATAAATACATTTTTCAATTAATTTTAAACAATTAGAAACTTTTCACGCGCTTTCGAATCGAATTTGTTGAAATGATTTTTTGTTTAAATTTTTGACGTTTCGAAGATTCTGTGATTTTCTTCGAAATGTCATTCCATTTCGTTGTGCATAGTTTCTCTCTCGCTGAGAGAATTTTACCCCCACTCCTTAAAAAAATGTGTGCTGTGAATTTCTGTGCACAAAACACTTAGAACAGACTTAATATTTTTAGGTTTCTGTTCATTGAAAAGTATTTAACGTAGAGATTTTGCATGCAGATGAGACCTTTTGTAATGAGGAGTCTTTTCATAATTTATAATAAATCACTACTATCTTTCTTAATCTGAACCAAATTTTGAATTTTGTATGTACAATTTTCATTGAAACTTTTTCATTAGCACCATAAAAGAGATTTATCTGATTTTTAAAGAGATTGACAGGATTTCTGTTATATAAATATGGCGAGTTTTATCTTCCATTGCGCTATGGATAGTGGCAACTTCTTCGTTATGGCTCCTGGCCGATGAAACTTGTGGAATAACTTCTTCGCCATCACATTCGTCACTCAGAACTATTACATTATTGAAAAGGTAAACCAAATTTATCTCGGATTTATCTTTTGTAGTTTGTTCAGTCTCAATTTTGTCAACGAATCTGCTCAATCCATCTGCTATACAATTTTCTTTCCCTACTCGATGTCAAATTCATATTCGTTGAGCATTATTTTTCAACACTGGAGTTTCATTTTTAGCTCCTTTATTCCATCGATCCACACAAGAGGCTTGTGGTCAGTTTGAACTATAAACCTTCGTCAGTATAAATAGGTCCTGAAGTATTTTACAGACCACACAACAGCAAACAACTCTTTCTCTATGGTGGAATAATGTAACTCGTGTTTATTGAACGTTCGCGAAGCATAGCAGATAGGGTAGCTGTCCTGACTAAGCACAGCACCTAAAGCATTACCGGATGCATCTGCAGTAAGAATAAATTTCTTACTAAAATCGGGGCTTATCAAAATTGGATCGGAAATTGTAGGGTTTTTAAGGTTTTGAATGCATTTATGTATTGGGAATCGAAAATACTTTATTTTTGAGACTTTTTTAAATATTTTATCATAGGGTAAGCAACTTTTGCATAGTCCTTGATAAATTTTCGGTAGTAGCCTGTTATACCGAGAAATTGTTTTATTCCTGTTATAGTAGATGTTAATTTAATTTCAGTTATTGATTTTACTTTATTCTGACTTGGTTTTATACCATTATTTACAATAATATGTCCTAAGTAATTGGTTGACAAGTGCTTGAATTTTCAAGTTACTATTTTTAAGTTTTTGAAAAAAAATTTTTAATGACTACAAGTGTTCCTCAAAACTTGTTGAGAATACAAGAATATCATCAAGGTATACCACACAAATTTTGTTTATGAATTATCTTAGGACATGGTTCATGAGCCTCTGGAATGTCGCTGGAGCAATCCTAAGCCCAAACGGCATCCTAAAAAACTCATAATGTTTAGATTTTGTCGAGAAAGCAGTTTTCGCAATGTCGCGTGGGTTGACTTCGATTTGATGAAAACCGCAGTGAAATTGATATTCTAAGAAACCATTGCTTCTTTTATATGAACAAAACTGTTTTGTCTGATATTTCTATTTAATGGAATATAGTTTCCTTGTCTGGAATTAAAAGTTTCATTACGGTTTACCTACGAATAACTTTGAGACTTATTGGGACCATGAGTTTGGTGATCAAGTTCAAGAATCACATTATATGCTTCATTTAGCGACCTTGGATTTAAGCTTAGTACAATTGATTTCGTGGAATCAGGAAGATTATGTTTGAAACAATCAAGAGCAATGCTTTTATTAGAATCAATCAATGTAGGATCGTTTTGATTTTTAAACAAAAGAAAGATATTAATCCTACTTAGTAAGTTATTAACGTGATTGTAATAGTCTTCAATATTTGTTTTTATTCTGGCAGTACATATTTGGTAAATCAGATGGTTGACAGATTTCTTTTCCCCAAAGCCTTTTTTCAAAATAAGTTTTACTTGATCCCAGTCTTCTACTCTCCCATGTTTTTGTAACTCAACTCTAGCTGCACCTACGATTTTGTCCCTATAAGAAAGAATACTTAAAGAAGTAGGATCAAAGGTAGATAAAATAGGTACTAAAGTGTCTATTCTGTCCAAAAAGTAGAGAAGGCAATTGGAATTTCCATTAAATTCTGGAATTTTAGAAATTAATTCTATAAATACCTTAAACTTATCTGCAACAGGTTTTTTTTTCTAGAATAAAGTTGTTTCTGTTTGGGTTATGCGATTGGCCTTTTTTTTACTAAGTTGTTAATTATTCATTACATTTTTTTTTGATTGTTTTAAATTGTTCAATAAATCTTGTGGTTGAGTTATATATATTTTTTTATTGTTGAAAATAGTTATTTCTTGTTCAATTTATTTTATTCTGGTTTCTAGGTTAGCTGCGGAAAGAACTCTGTACTATAAGTACATGAAAGCTTATTTGTTTTTTTCGAAATGGTCTTTTTCGAACATTTAGCTGGAAAACTTGTTAAAGTCTAAGTTTGATTAGGATTGGTTCGATCGTGCAAGATTTACTTTTAATTTGAAAAGCTCTTTATGGCTTGGTTTGATGCACTTTTGTTTTCAAACAATTCTTGCTTTGCGGTGTGAACATGTATACCTGGTTGATTGTACAATGCTTAAAACTCCCGCGTTTTTCAAGTAAAACTTCTTTAAGCACGCTTGGCTTGGGGAGTAAACTGGCGAATGCGTTTCGAAAAGTGTGATGCGAACGGAAGTTGAATGTTGAAAGAGAGTGATATGGAGTTACATGTTAGTAAAGATGGAGAGAGCGAGTTACGTGTCGTATGTAACTGTAGGGACAAGAGAGAGTGAGAGAGAGGTGAGCGCACATTTTCTTTCTCTCTGACTCTATTACCTATAGTGAGACCCAATCAACTGATATTGAACATTATATGTACATATACATATACATACATATGGATGGAGATAAAGAAGTTTTACTTCAGTTGTGTGGTCTAAAGCACGCACTCGTTTTTTTTTATGACTGCAATTATTTCTAGTATGTATTTTAGTTAGTTTTTTTTCCAAACACTTAACTTTCTTTAAACACTATTGATTTTTGGGTTGTATTATTTTTTTAACTTACGTGAGTTTAGATCATATTTTTATGATTTTTCTTCTTTTTTGTTAATTTTTCTTGTAACTCTTTTTTTTAATACATAGTTTTAAGCAATCGTTACTTTCAATTTATTATTTATGTCTTTTTATTAATTATTATTATTTTTTTTAACAATTCAACCCAACTTTAAACGACTGCGCCAGTTAGGTATTTTATTAGTCTATTTAAATAAAACCACCTTTACTTGAATTTTTGGTTTAAATAATTTATTTAATACAAAAGGAAAAACAACTACACAATATGACGATAATAGTCGACTAACTAAAAAGGACTTAAAACTAACAAAAAAAATTACGATCAACAAGTTGTAACGCTTACGATGTAACAATTGATCTTCCAGCATGATCTTCTTAGGAAGATAATATTGGAGAGAACATACGTTCTTCACTTTGCAGACACTTCTAGCGTATGTGGTGCATACGAAGAGAAGTGTTTGGAAATCTCTTATACTTATCGGGTGAGAATACAAATATTGTCTGTTGTATTTCATTATATAACAATATACTTACATTAATTGTTAATTACTTCTTTGAATACAATGTTTTATGTTATTTTATTTTTCTTTTTCGTGGATTGGAATTGGAATTGAAATTGCATGGTCATACAAGAAAATAATATGCACACGCAGGCCGGTTGGTGATTTATCAAAGATATATACAAATATAAATGACGAACTTTGATTTTAATCGTAATTGATTAGGAAATTTGAACATATTCAAATATTAGAACAGTGACGAAAGTGATCGACTACTATGAGTGAAAAAGTCACTAAACTCGCTCTGGCCAGTCGTATAATTTTTCTCATTGTGCAACTTATCTCGGATGCTTTGATTCCTGATCATAATGCGGATATTTTCATGTCTCCCAAGGCACTTGAGCAAGGGACTTCATTCTTTGACAAATCTCTAAATTTTATGTTTTCTGGACTAAGGCGCTGGGATACAGAATATTTTCTTCACATCGCCGAGCATGGTTACAGCTACGAGAATTCGCTGGCTTTCTATCCTCTCTACCCGACAATTACTGGAATTTTAGCCTAGTGTGTCTACTTTATAGGAATAGGAGTTTCGGTGCGGACTCTCACTTTGGTTATTGGAATTGCGCTGAATATTTGGAGATCTCAACAAATCCTGGAATGCAGCCATTATCTTCTGCTTAAACCCGGCATCGGTATTCTTCACGGCCCCCTATTCACAGGGTCTTTTTTGCTGGCTGACCTTTAGTTTAATGCTTGAATCTGTTGGACAAGTCTCCTTATTTACCACATGTGTCGCATCAGCATTTGGCATTATATGTCGTTCAAATGGATTGCTTAATCTTGGGTTTCAAGCGTATTTCATCTTCAGAAAAATTTTACTCAAACAAACTAAGTGGCTGGCTGTCAAACTTCCGGTAATAGCTTTTATTTCAGTGATCCCTCTAACGTTCTTCTGTTTCAATGCATTTCATCAGTTTTGCTCAAACAATTCTACAATTCAACACCCGCCCAAAGTCATCCAAAATGCTGTTGAAAGAGACTTTGTCCTGGCCGGTGATCGCATTCCTCCGAACTCGCCTTGGTGCGATCAATCGTTTCCCTTTCCTTATGCCTACATTCAGAAACATTACTGGAACGTGGGATTCCTGAATTACTACGAATGGAAACAGTGCCGAACTTCATCATAGCAGCTCCTATTATTGGCTTTGTTTTTTATCAAACATTACTATATTTCTGTTCTTTGATCACTTTTCTTCGAATATCGGGAATTCAGCAGACTATAAATGAATGGAAGTCACTCCCATTCATTTTACATTGTCTATTCTTGACGATTTTCTGTACATTTTTTGCTCACGTGCAGATCACAACGAGACTCATATCATATGTTCATCATCGCCGGTGCTTTATTGGTTTGCCGTTAACCATTTGCCAAAGACATTCGTTAGAATCGAATGGAAGTCCGCTAATTCAGTTGTACTCCTCTGGTTCAGTGGATATTTTCTCATTGGAACTATTCTTTTTAGTAATTCTCTGCCATGGACGTAAGTTATGTTTGGTGCAATCAGTACGGAGGTATTTTTTTTAATAATTTAAAGATGTTTTCATTTTTCCTGAGATTTGAGACTGTGACCTCACCAACACCCCGTGATGTATTCTATTCCATTAAGCAATTTAACAATTTTAAAAATTTTTAAAAATTCCACTTCAGTGCGATTATATTATAGAGAAAAGATTAAGAAGTTGCTTGTTAATTATTTTTTTTTTCGTCATTTTAATTTATGTTTTATTTTCTTTTGTTTTGAAAAATTAACTGTACAAACTCAATACTTTTTTAATACATTTTGTGTGGAATAAAAAGAAAGAAAAAATAAAAAAAAATAAATTGGTTTTATGGAGTTCCAACTCGAAAAAAACCAACATATAACCCATGCGAAAAAACACTCCTTTCTTAGATCAATGGCTACCAGAGAAAATGTCTGCCTTTGAGCCTTAAGGCCCTATTATGTTTTTAGTTTAGCTATATCTTTTATTCTTGCTTTTATAATAAATAGTATATATACAATTAATTTACATGAATACAAAATTTAACAATGAGACAAGAAATAAAGTAGTGACATTTTTATTTTTAATAATGAAATAGAGATAAATGCCACTTCAAAGAAAAAAAAAAATTACTTAGAGAATAACAAGAATATTGTGGGGTGAATCTTTACAAAAATAACATTAAATAAAATAGTTAACAAATGATATGGAAGCAAAATTAAAATAAAGAAAACTAGGTTTGTTAAATAAATAATTTTAAATGAATATGATGTTAAAAATGTATATGATAGTGATGATGTACTAGCATTTTCAAATTTAGGCGTGCATAATATTAATAAGAGTGGCTTAATACACACGTTATCTATTACAACATTTGTATTTCCTCATGATCAAATTCAAGACAAATAAGAACAAAGTTGAGTTGTAATCCGCCAATCGGTATTACCGATCACAACTAATTGACTGTCACAAGTCAACCAGTAGTCAACTAAAAAATGGTTGACTTTTTGTATGTTGTCGGGGTATTATATAAGTCAGTTGAGTTGTCTCTCAGTTGTGATTGTTGTCAAAATTCAACAACTGCTATTTAGCGGTTGTGTAGTGCATTTGTGTGTACAAAAAGAAAGGAACGCACAAAAGGAATTTGATTAAAAAAATGGAGAAAAAAATGTAAGTTTTAGAAATAATAATATAAACATTTGCAAAAAAAAATATTTTTTCTAGACTAAGTCCAATTCGAGAGGTTGCTTGAGATTATGCAGCAGAAACCTGAGCTGGCCAGAGGCAAAGGACAATTCGGTTCGACAAAAAAAAAACCCAAGAGGAAGAATGGGAAAATATAATATTGGAAATGAAGAAAAAATCCATCGAATTAAAAACGAAAAAATGTGAAGAAGCTTCGGAGCTCCATGCTTTGAATGTGCAGCTCAAAAAAAAAGGAAAATCGAAATCCTGGAACTTCAAAGAAGCGTCTCAAAATAACTTTTTTTCAAGACTTAAGTTGTCCTTCTGTTTTAGTTTTAAGATTTCAAATACTGTGAATTTTTTATGATTATTTTTGTTTTTTGTTTTTATTAGAAGTTTTCTTTATTTAATTTTTTCTTTTTTTGTATTTACACACTTTTTATGCAAATTAAAAACACGTTACCTAAAATGAATTCATTATAATGTTTTTAATAAAATTTTGCACTGAAATTAAAACTTTGAAATTCGTATTTTACTTTACACAGCTGATTTTGACACAAAATATGATTTTTTAGCTGGTTTGGTTTTGGCAACACTGGTTTTGACAGCTGACGTGTGTTTAGTACCTTGTGTCACTGTCAAACAGCTTCAGTTTGGTTTGCAATTTAACCATGAATCGTCTTACAAGTGAACAACGCTTGCAAATTATTGAATTTTACTATCAAAATTCGTGCTCGGTTCGAAATGTTCATCGCGCGCTGCTTCCATTTTATAGTCGGCATTCTCGACCTTCTGAGCAGTCTATTCGGAAGATTGTGACCAAATTTCGCACCAAATTTACTTTGTTGGACATTAAACCACCAACACGTTTACGTACTGTGCGAGTTAAGATTCATGAATAGCACGTACTTGTAATTAAACTCTAGGCCCAAAATATGAATATTGTTTCCAAACCTAAATTAGTAATAAGCTATAATGTTCCATTCTTCGAAAACAGATTTAAATGAATCATCTTGAAAACAAATGCTCTTAAGTGGCGACCGTGACAGGACAAGTTATTCTGAAAAACCTGAAAAAATAAAGTAAGGTAGAATATCTGTACTCGTTTAAGTGCGTGAGTGAAAAACCAAAAACTTAAAAGGAAATATAAGTATCCTTCGAAGAAAGGAGACAAATAGTGAAAAAAAGTATCCGAGGAAAGGAGAAAAATTTTGTTGTATAAGTATTCCAAAACATCCTTAAGTGAAAGAAAAAGGAAAAAGAGGAAGAAATAATAAAAAAATAGTAAAATGCCAAGTGATTCCCCCGCGACCTGCAAAACTCCCGTGAACCGAGCAGAAATAAGACTTTATTTACTACAACATCCAACTTATTCAAAAGATTTGAAAAATATGATTAATGAAAGGATACAACGGAACTCGCCAAGTGATAATAGAAGGAATTGGTGATAAAAACCAAAACTTTTTAAGTTTTTTATAAACACAAAGAACAATAAATAATAAAGAATCTAGTGAACAAAGGACTGAAGCAGGGAAATACAAAGAAAGTGATTGAGACGATAATCACCAACAGGACGAGAAAATTACATCAGCAAGTTTCCGTATATAAAGATAGTAAGAGTTTTAATTAATTAAGAAATATATACTATAAAATAAAAATATATATATTTTATTTTAAGTATACATGAAATTGTACACAACTGTTACATCTTATTTTAAATTTTAATACTGGAAAATATATTAGAAGGTCTGAAAAACTTAAGCATCAATATGAATATAACAGAAGAGACAGTCACTAGGCTAATCGCAGCCAACACAGTGTCTCTACAGGCAGAAATTAGATCCTTAAAAAGTGCTTTAGAAATTGTTACAAATAGTTTGGTTGTAACGGAATATGAAATTCAGAAGATTGAGGACAATGTCATATGCAATGAGACATTGGACGTAATTAAATCCTTACCGGAATGGTAATTCTCTTTCATACGTAAGCTGGCGAGAGGCGGCTTACAACTCAATTTCATTGTATAAAAAAGGAAGTAGAAAGTACTTCGCCGCATTAACAATAATGCGGAATAAAATTATAAATAATGCGAACGACATACTAACCAACCACGGTACAGGACTGAATTTTGACGCTATTATAGCAAGATTAGACTTCGCATACGCGGACAAAAGACCTATACACATAATTGAACAGGAATTAAGTGTTTTTAGACAGGGACATACCTCTCTTATTTACTATTACAATTTAGTGAACCAGAAACAGACTCTTTTAATAAACAAGACAATAATGACTCACGGAACGGACTCTGATATTACGAAACAACTAAACTTATCCAATCGTAGGAATGCCTTACGGATATTTATCACCGGTCTGAACCCCCTCCACTATCCAATATTCTTTTTTTGTTGTCCCCTGAAGATCTACCATGTGCCCTTGCTAAAGCGCAAGAATTGGAATCGAATAATTTGAGAGCTAATTTTGCAATGCAATTTAACAAAACAAGTGTGAACACACATCATACGAATAACAATAATAACAATTTCAATAATTTACGTTTTCCTCCACGGAACCAGAATAATAATAATAGACAGCCTAAACCTGAACCAATGGAACTCGGAAGTTCTGCCCATCGACCTATTCCCAGGTATGAGCAGAAAAGATTTGAAGACAATAGGCGACTTTATAATCCTTTCAGACAAAACAATCATAACAACAATAATTTCAATGGTTTAAAACGCCCAACCTCAGTTTGGTAATAATCAAATTGAAAAAAGAAATCACGAAGGAGCAGCGAATAGCGCTCAGCCCCCATTTAAAATTGAAAGAGTAAATAATCTGAATGAAGATGTTTTTTTAGGACAGCCATCGGATTACCGTATATCCACAGAAATGGACCATATGGGAAATTAAAAATCTTGATCGACATAGGAGCTGCATATTGTTATTGTAGACCTAATTCACTAAAGGAAAGACAGAAGTTGACAATAAACAAAAGAGTTAGAACAATTAATGATACGATAATTATAACACATTTTTATGAAGTCTTGATATTCGATAAACTAGTTAGATTTTATGAGATTGATAATCTAGAAGCAGATCTTTTGGTAGGATGTAATGTTCTTAGAGGAGCAAATGTAAAATTGGATTTTGAAAGAAGAATTTTACAATATAAAGACAGATGTGAACGAATTCACATACCAGAAGAGAAATGTAACAGTATAACAGTTAGTGATAATAATATAAATGAGATAATAAAGAAAATAAAAGGGAAAATAGAAAAAGACCATTTAGGAATAAATACAAATCTTCCTTTTAGAACTGATGTAAAGGCGGAAATACGTACAACTGTTGAAACCCCTATATGGAGTAAACAGTATCCTTATCCCTTATCAGCAAACACATTTGTTAATAAGGAAATAAATCGCATGATGAACGATGGAATTATAAGACCATCAAAGAGTCCATATAACTCTCCAGTATGGGTATCGACAATTGATTTAGAGTCAGGTTTTCACCAAATTAAAATGAAACCTGAAGACATAGAGAAAACATCATTTTCCGTGAACAATGGAAAATACGAATTTTTAAGAATGCCGTTCGGATTGAAAAATGCACCGGGCATATTTCAACGCGCAATGGATGATATACTTAGAAACTATGTAGGAAAAATATGTCATGTATACATTGATGACATTATTATATATTCAGATAGCATAAATGAACATGAAAAACACTTAAATGAAATAATAGAAGTTCTTAGAAACGCGAATATGAAAATATCTTTGGAAAAATCTATATTTTTTCAAACTCAAGTAGAATTTTTAGGTTATGTGGTAGGCCACGATATTATAAAGACGGACCCAAGAAAAATAGAAACGATAAAAAACTTTCCGGAACCTACAACATTAAGACAGTTAAGAAGTTTTTTAGGTTTAACTGGTTACTATAGGAAATTTATAAAGGGATATGCAAATATAGCAAAACCGCTAACTATTCATTTAAAAGGAGACAATGGGAAAGTATTGACACATGTGTCCAAGAAACGAATGTAAGTCTCGACGAGAAAGGAGTTAAATCATTCAATCAATTAAAAAATAAACTTGTTAATGAAATAGTTTTGGCACAGCCAAATTTTGAGAAAAAATTCATTCTCACAACCGATGCTTCAAACGATGCTATAGGTGGAGTTTTATCCCAAGACGATAAACCCATTACCTTCATTTCGAAAACACTGAATGATACAGAAAGAAATTACGCCACTAATGACAAAGAACTATATGCTATAGTTTGGGCTTTAAAAAATTTAAGAAATTATCTTTACGGTGTTAGAAACTTAGAAATTCACACAGATCATCAACCTTTAACCTTTGCTGTTTCTTCACGAAACCCGAATCCGAAAATGAAAAGATGGCATGCAATTATAGAGGAGTATGCTCCTAAGATAATTTACAAACCAGGTACGACTAATGTTGTAGCGGATGCTCTTTCAAGACAAAACTTGAATCAAATGACAGATAGTTCCTCAACGGATGCAACACAACATTCAGCAGAAAGTAGTGATAATGTTGAAATAAAAGAGACATCGAAGCCATTAAATCAATTTAATCAACAGATTTGACTTTCCAAAAATAGAATTACGGCTCATGAAATGATAGTTAATTTTGGAAGAACAAGACATATAATAGAATATGACACGGTAGGAAATTTAATAAAAATATTAAAAGAATATCTACAACCAGGTGTAGTGGCAATTCATTGCACAAGTGAAGACTTCTACGAGATTAAAACTAAGTTAGTAGAGACTTTTACTAATAAATTCTTATATACGAAATTATTTCTCATGGATGTTTTAAGAAAAGATGATCAGGCAAATATAATAGAAGAAACCCATAATAGAGCTCATAGAAACTTTCAAGAAAACCTTAAACAGGTATATAAATATTACTATTGGCCGGAAATGGCACAACAATTTAAAGAATTTGCAAGAAATTGCATAATATGTAATAAAAATAAGTATGATCGTCACCCACAAAAGATACCAATTGGAGAGGCTCTAATTCCAAAGAAGGAAGGGGAACAGCTTCACATAGACATTTTTTACGCCCAAAATTTAAAATTTTTGACTTGTATAGACGCTTATTCAAAATTTCTTGTAATTAAATCAATTGAAGACAAAACAAAATTACATGAAAAAGTTTTAGATTTACTTCAAAGTTTTCCAGATGCAAAAAGCATCATGATTGACAACGAACCAGGATTCTCTACAATTCAATTTAAGAACCTACTACAGAGAATGAACATTAAAATTTATTACTGTGATCCCAAACATAGTACAAGTAGAAAGAGTTCATTTAACTTTGATTGAGATAGCCAGATGCGTAAAACAAGAATTGCATTTAATAAAATATTTAGAAGCAATTTACAGAGCAGTGCAGCAATATAATAAATCTATACATTCAGTTACAGGAGAAAAACCATTCGAAGTGTTATATAATAAGGCAACACATGAAAATTTAAGTGAAAAATTGGAAAAAGCTCAAGAGAAAATGTTAAATTATCACAACAGGAAAAGAAAACATAGGAGTTATGCTCCAAAGCAAATTATATACGAGAAAATATTAGGATGTAGGAATAAATTAACACCTAGATATAAAAGACAAAAAGTTAGAATAAATTTAGGAAGAAAAATTCGTGTAAACAAAAGAAATAGAATAGTCCATAAAGACAACATTAAAGTATAAATTTTATTATTTTTTTCAGGAAAATGTTTCCTTTAATATATAAAGAAACCTTTACTTCAATTTAGAACCCAAAGACCCACAGGATACAAATTTAAAAATTAGTAAAGATACTGACATTACGATTATCAAAACCCTGATAGCACAATTAAGGACAACAAATAGATTTAAAAGAGGAATAAACGAGATAGGAAAAATCTGGAAGTGGATTTCAGGATCTCCAGATCATGACGATCTTGTCCTAATAGATAACAAATTATCTGAACTCATAAATAGCAACAACAAACAATTCGTAACGAACTCTGATGTTTTTGATGCAATAGAAAAGCTATCCGAATCTCTTCACGAGATACAAAATGACGCCCAATTAAGACTAGCGCGAGAAAGAAATAAACTAATTGTTATAGAATTACAAAACATAATCCAAACAATCGCCTTAGCGAAATTAGGTATACTTAATCCTGCTATACTGAACCTAGAAGACATAAAGGACATAACACAACACGAACATGGTACAATAACGATTACGGACTTAATGGACGTATCTCAGTTTAAAATTCTACAAAACGAGGATGTTGTCTTAATAAAATACCCAATAATTAACAGAAATTGTAAGCTTTACGAAGCTAGGGCCATAAGCCAACTTGACGGAAAATTACAAATAGATAAAGAAATAACCAAATGTAATAACGATTTTATTAACGTTAAAAATTGTAAGAAAGAATTAAAATTTCACTTTTGTCAATTGTCAAGAAATGAAACATGTCTATCTGACATATTCAACAAAAAGAAAGGAATTTGTAATAAAATAAAGGAAAGAAACTTAGAGCTTGAAATAATTAGAGACGGATCTATACTTGTAACGGGAAAACATATTATAAATGATACAATTGTAAACTTTTTAATAAAGAATTATATAGAATCTTATAATGACGACTTGAAATTCGATAACATCAATCTGATAGAATCTCTACAAGAGGAAGCTGCCAATAGCCCCATCATTACATCATTTGTGCTGATAACGATAATCATAAGCATTGCACTATGTATAATGTATTACTTAAAGAGGAGATCATCGTACGAATCAAGGCTGAAACACAAAGAGGAGATAAGATTTAGCAACCTGCTCAAACGTGTAGAGGAGTTGAGGAAAGAAGCGGGACGTTCTACTCTTAAAGAAGGAGGGGAGTTAAGATTCATGAATAGCACGTACTTGTAATTAAACTCTAGGCCCAAAATATGAATATTGTTTCCAAACCTAAATTAGTAATAAGCTATAAGGTTCCATTCTTCGAAAACAGATTTAAATGAATCATCTTGAAAACAAATGCTCTTTGTTCAATTCTCTTTTCCTAGAGTATAAATACTCCAAATAAGTCAGATATAAGTTTTAGTTCGTAGAGTTCCATAGTTGATGCATTGCTGTTATAGTTTATAAGTGATATTAATAAAGTGTTTTTAAAAATTCATTCTTGAAGTGAAATGAATTAAGTTGCGTAGTGAAGAAAATATTGCGGCCGTATCAGCTAGTGTGACAGAAGACAGTGAAATGTCGATTCGGCGCCGTTCCCAGCAGTTAGGCCTTTGTTACAGCACTACGTGGAAAATTTTGTGGAAGGATCTGGGCGTAAAGCCTTTTAAGATACAGCTGGTGCAAGAACTAAAGCCAGCCGACCTACCACAACACCGAATTTTTGGTGAATGGGCTCTTGGAAAGCTGGCCGAGGATCCGCTTTCTTATCGAAAAATTGTGTTCAGCGATGAGGCTCATTTTTGGTTGAATGGGTACGTAAATAAGTAAAATTGCCTCATTTGGAGTGAAGATCAGCCAGAAGCATTGCAACAGCTACCAATGCATCCCGAAAAAGCCACTGTTTGGTGCGGTTTATGGGCCGGCGGCATTATTGGTCCATATTTCTTCAAAGATGATGCGAATCGCAGCTTTACTGTCAATGGTGAACGCTACCGAGCGATGATAACAAACTTTTTTTTGCCCGAAATGGAAGTTCTTGACTTGCATGATATGTGGTTTCAACAAGACGGTGCCACATGCCACACAGCACGCGAAACAATGGCGCAATTGCGAGGCGAGTTTGGTGAACAGTTAATTTCACGTTTCGGGCCGGTCAATTGGCCGCCTAGATCGTACGATTTGACACCATTAGACTATTTTTCGTGGGGGTATGTCAAGGCTAATGTCTATAGGGACAAGCCCGCTTCGATTGACGCACTTCAAGCCAACATCCATGCATTCATTCGTGAGATACCGGCCGATATGTGTGAAAGAGTATGCCAAAATTGGACTCAGCGGATGGGCTACCTGAGACGCAGCCGCGGTCAACATTTGCATGAAATTATCTTTAAACATTAAATTGCAAGGTTCAAACTATCGATTCAAATAAATATTTCATTCATTTTTTCGAATTTTTTGTGTTTTTTTTTTTTTTAAGTTCTAAACCTCTTAAAAAATCACCCATTATAATACGATTTTGTTTGCAGTTGTCTTCAAATTGAGTTGTGATCCATAATAGTCCCTTTATTTATTGTACGGCCAAATGACACCCTCACTGGAAGCTGCAACCTTTTGAAAGAGATGGGTAGGTCCGTTGGTATCATAGGTATCCGCGGTATATGAGCAATATGTCCCACTGCTGGCCCGGTTAATATGTTTGCTACAGTTAAATTGTTGAGCAACTCTTTTATTAACAGTCTCGTGCAATAACACAAATTTGGAGGGCTTAAATATCTTAGCAACATGATGGGAATCCTGACTTTAAGCATGAGTTCGTGGTCAAAAGGATTCAAAGAATTTAAAAATTCTTGAAGATAGTGTATTGTGTCCTCAATATTGCAATCAATATTGTAATCAATTTATTAATCTCATTTACGGTATTGTTTCTGAACGATACTATAGTTCTTGACCAGAGGCAATTGCAATCTTTCTGCAGTAAATATTCAAGATCGGGGTAAATGGCGTCTACCAGATGCTCTAAATATTGGATAATGCGACCAAATCTATCGTTAAGTTCAGTGAGAGACGTACTACTGGTCAGTGTTAGGAGAGGAGGTTTTTCATTCTCCTAACTTCAGTAGTTGTTGCGGAAAGTCGTTGGTGTGGTTTTTGCTCATATTTGTCCTTAAATTGAGCACAAGTCCACAACGGAGACAATTTCAAGCATGCTCTGATGACGTCGGAAATCACCTGCAAACATAAAGGTAACTCCACCCAAGACCGCATTTGAGCTTCTGAGATCTTGAAGTGTTCGATCAACTGCCTCAATATGAGCTCTAGGACTCATAGTACATTCGTCCCAAATAATTAAAGACACATTCTGCAATAATTTCCCAAGCGGTCCGTTTTTACGTATGGCACATACAGACTGTTACTGCAATGAAACTGTTAGTGGTAACTTAAAGGTTAAGTGTGCAGTTTTACCATCATTCAAAAGAGTTGCTGCAATCCCTGAATAAGCAACAGCTAGCGGAATTTTTCCAATTTTGATCATAAGCGTTACTTTGATCAGTGACTAATTTTGGTAAATTGTCATTTATAAATATTGACAATTCATTTATGTTGTACGACCGTGTCAGTATTGCATCAGATGTATTATTATGTGATCGTATACATAGGAGAAGGTAAACCCAAATCATTTAAATTTTTGTCAATTAGTTGTATAAGTTTCTTTTCTATTTGCAATAAACCTTCATTGTAGATTTCATCATTGTAAGGCAAAGTGAAGTCCTGATGTTGATGTTGAATTTTGCGTCTTATGTCTTCACATAAATCATTTTTAAAGATATCCCATAGTTTCAGTGGTTCAGAGGGCTAACAAAAAAGTAGTATTATTACAAACAATTCTCTCAGGCTTCCCTCAAAGTATTTTCCCATTGGTTATCGTTTTCTAATAAACCTCTGTTTCGGCAACCGGCGTGGTACGTTTCTTTGACTACTCCGTTCACAGTTTTTAAGTTCTGGAATGAAGTAGGACCCCGTACGTGATGAAGCAAAATTCGTAGATAAAAGCACTCTGACAGTGAAGGATGAACACCGTTTACTCTTCCCAAAGGAGTATCTCTTTTTATTCCAGGATATCCTTCGACATCTTCACCACGTTTTCTTCGAGAAAATTTGTTTTTCGCCAAAGTATAATATTGAGGAACATGGTAATATAATAACGTTTTGGCGAAATCATTGGAGTTACACACATCAAAGAATGCTGTTTAAGTTGTATTTGGTAGAGTTTCCACTATCCGCTGCACATTTTCTGATGTGAAGTACACTCTTTGGCTATTTTCCATGTGCAGCTAATTGTACAACAGTAGGGTGTCTGTCATTTATAGGAAATTCCCACAATCTCCATATCGCTTCCGTAACGTCCGTTTAAATAATTTTCAACCTCATTATGAACGCTGACCGTTGCCTGGTCTCATCCTTTGTTGATATATTTTCAAATGGACTTTATTGCTTGTACAGAAGCTGCGCTGACTCAAGTGAAACAAGTTAAAGTGCATCTAGATCGCTGTAAAATTAAGAATATTATCTCAATAGAGTTTGGAACTTTTGATTGGATATACGAGTGGAAATAAATGGAATTTACCGTCTATTTAAAGATGTTTTATCTTATTTTTCACTATTAAAATTTCGCGAATTTATTAAAAAATTAAAAAAGACTGGAAAACCTGCGTTATGTGATGAAAAATACTCTCAATTTTCTTTTGTGTGAGTATAAACAAATAATTTTAACCAGCAACATTACAATAAAAACATAAGTCAAAGCTTGAGCAACAGCTGTCAATAAAGAACCCCTAACGACACTTAACCCGTGGCCATCTAGTGAAGAATAGAAGTAACAACATTATACCAGGGCTGTGTTCCGAAATAATGGCTATCACGCTGGAAACTTTAAAACTTTTATTAGAAGAACAAAAAAACGACATCTTTAAAAATATTAACGAAGCTTGGGACAGTCATAAAAAACACAGACAAAAAGGTGGGAATCCTCTCTGAGAAAGTCGAAAAGCTCGAAAAAATCGTTGAGACGCAAGGAGCAATAATTGAGCAACAATAAGAAGCTACCTGTGCTAGACATGAAAAGAAAATAACTCAACTAGAATTGACTATGAGAAAAAATAATTTGATAATTTTCAAGTTAGAAGAAGTGAACGGACCTCAGAAGAACTTCTATCAATGATACTTGACAAAATAAATAAATCGAATGACCAGTTCAAAGTTGAAGAAACGAACATTACAAGCTGCTTTCGCTTAGGCAAAAAAATCGAAGGAAAAATAAGACCAATCAGGCTAGTTTTCAAAAACTTTGTGTTCATAAATGAACAGGGATGATTACAGATGGTGCGCAGATGTCTGTTATCGCAAGACAATAAACATAAACATACAGTCCACTTTTATCTAAGAAAAACAATATGTCTTGGGATAGCGCATGTCTACAGGTAACAAAATAGACCGTCATCAAATTTAATGACCCACCACCATAATGACCCACGAAGCGATAGTGTTTCGTGCTATATATTTAAGATGTAAATATTTGTGTATAAATAGGAATGTAAAAATAAAATAAAATCAGATACTTTTCGTCAGCAAAGAGAAGAGTGTTTCATTTATTGGTCCTTCGAGTCATATAGATTGAGCTCAGCCAATGAATTAAAAAAAAAGACTTAAAAAATGTTTTTAATCAAAATAAATTGGTTAATTCTAGAGTTTTCCCCTACCAGAGGTAAGAGACCTAGAAGGAAAATAACCATAATTAAAAAGGCGTAGCCAGAGCTATAATACTGACAAGCGTAAAACGTGGCTAAACAACGATTTGTAACCAGCATATAATAAAGTTTTTCAACATGAGGATCAACATTATTGAAGACTCACTGGATCGGAGTATTAATAGACTTAAAAGGAAAATAAATATACTTAGAAGTCAAATTAATAATCTTCATGGAGAAAATACAGTTAACTTATATCAAATAAAGTGTTTAGAGTTGATATATGATCAAGTGCAATATGTATATACAAATCGATTTCCGGAATATAACGACGAAATTGATGACCTGTATGAGGAGATAAGTGATGAGTATTACGAAGCTCTTTCCAAAATAGAAAAGAACATACAAAATGAGGAATCAAAAAGTATATACTCATGACGTGCCAATTTAGGATTGGAAAAGTTTAAAATTCACTCTTTTCATGACGAAAATATAATTGAACAGCATAAGGAATTAGATTACCAAAAATTAATTGAAAAAGAAAACGTTTCGCATGAAAGTGGTCGTCACACGAGGTCGGAAAGAAAGGTGACTGCTTCAAACCCCAGTTCACCAGCTATCAAACCGAGTACCAGAAAGCGATCCACACGAAAGCTCACACAAGAGCAAGTTATAGAACCAGAGCCCCAGATCATTGAGGAGGAGGAAGTCAGTTCTTACTCGAAACAGTCAGACATAATTAAAGAGATGTTGGTCGAGGCTGCCCAAGGCGTTATAGGGGATGAATCTTTGCGATCTCTGCCTAAGAAGTCCCTAGAAGACTATGGTAATGAAATAGCAATATTCGAGGATGGGATAGTTGAGGAAGAAATCATACACCAAGTCTTGATTGAAGAAATACCAATAGATGAGTTAATGGAAGAAATTCACATGGATCTGGTTGAGAAGGAACTTGCTACTAAGGGAATGGATCATGAAAGTTTAATACAACATGACGGAAATATAATGGACCACGAAATAATAACAGATGTTCCAGATGCAAACGATGAAGACATTCTGACTGAAACGGTTTCGGAGAAGGACTTGGAAAACGACACAGCCCAAGATGGTGAAGATGGTAACGATGCTGCTGCAGACGTGGGACGAACAATAAATAACGTGGACGATGAAAAGAGTTCATCAATTCCATTTGGAACCGCTACCGGTCACAATGAGAACTCCAAAAATGGACAAAACGAAGTTTTTGCCGGTGAATCGGAGGAAACCAACACAAAAGAGTATGTTGGGAGATCTCTTTTGGCCAGTCTAGTTGGAGACAATACCAACAACCTGCCCTCAGTCGGGGGAGAAGAAGGCGAAGCCAAGAGTTTTGCTAAGAAATTCGTAGTTATAGACCAGGAAAATAAAAGTATTTCGGAACCAGCAATAGCTGAAGACATACAGAACAACAGCAGGGATGCTACTAACGAACTTCCAATGACAACAAAACCAGAGGTAAGCGATGCAGAGGAGGTGTCAGACGAGGAACTACCAGCGCCACAGAGAGCTGAACTACCAGCTGGTACGGAAGTAATCTCCGAGGATGAGTTGCCGGAGAATGGCAGCAATAGTACTAAGAAGTCAGATAACTCAGCAAATAAACGGAAGGTCAAAGTTAATACCGAAGGCGAAGAACAAAAGGAAAACAGAAGGAGAAGAAAAGGCTGCCAGATCTTGACAAGTATTGAGATGATCCAGCTGATTTTACGGGATGGACATATCTTTTACAGTACGTTGATCAAGAGACCGATGTGGAAGCCGCCCGAGAAGCTTGCGACGCTTTTCTCTCACACTATCCATATAGCTACGGCTACTGGCGCAGGCATGTCGATTATGAAAAAACGCAAGAGAATTCGTAATCCTAAACCTTTCTGGCCGATGGTGCGCAGATGTCTGTTATTGCAAGACAATAAACATAAATATACAGTCCACTTTTATCTAAGAAAAACAATATGTCTTGGGATAGCGCATATCTACAAGTAACAAAATAGACCGTCATAAAATTTAATGACCCACCACCATAATGACCCACGAAGCGATAGTGTTTCGTGCTATATATTTAAGATGTAAATATTTTTGTATAAATAGGAATGTAAAAATAAGATAAAATCAGATACTTTTCGTCAGCATAGAGAAAAGTGTTTCATTCACTTTGAGAAAAAACAACAAGTTTTATTGGGAAAAAAGTTGGGGGCAAATTTCACTATGAAGGAAGATCTTCCAAAATCAATGGTTGAAGCTCGGAAACTTCTTATCCCAAAACTGCTAGAGTTTAAGAGAGAAGGAAAGAGGGCTTACTTTAAATTTAACGAACTCGTTGTAGATGGAAAAGTTTGGACAGGAAACGAACAAGAAAATCCAAGGAAAAGAATACGATCAAATAAAAGCTCACCACCAGAACAACCAAAGAACAAAGAAATAAACAGTAATAAGACAAAACTGTTATAATAGGATCAACCGAAATGAACCCCAAGAAACAACCGACAAATCCAATAAGAAAATTTCTTACTACAAAAACCGCTAACGAATTTTTATAGAAAAATACAATGACCCACAAACCTCGAAACAACAAAACATATAATAACAAATAGCAATTCCTACTTAACAATAAAAAGACGAAATATGAAGCCCATGCATCAACATTAAATAACGGACATAACCAAAACCCACATTCAACTATAATAAAACAACAATCCTTCCCAACCCGGTTGATCACCGTGGGAAGAGTAGATCAACATCCCTCATATAAGAACAATGAAACAGAAAACTGTACCCACAAGAACCAAAACGGAACTCTAAAGATCTGTACTTTCAATGTCAGGACACTTTCCTCAGATAAGAAACAGGAAAAATTGAGACAAGCGCTGGAGAAAATTAAATGGGACATTATAGGACTATCAGAAACAAGATTACTAGCACAAAAAATAATAAATAATGAACATGATATCTTTTGCTACGTAGGAGAAACAAAAGGCCTATACGGTGTTGTATTCCTTATTAAAAAAGAACTTAAAGCAAAAATAACTGACATCAAGCTGTGTACATAATGAAAGAATGTGCAGCATACAATTAGGTAAATATAAAAAACACGAAAATGACAATAATTCAAGTATATGCACCAACAGAAAAAGCTGATGACGAAGAGATGCTAAGGTTCTACAACAACTTAGAGGAAATATATACAAAAAACAAATCAGAAGTAATGTATGTGATTTTAGACTTTAACGCTAAGCTTGGAAAGAGACAAAACGAAGAAGAAAAGAAAACAATAGGACCCTACGGAGATGGAGAAAGAAACGAAAGAGGAAACGAATTTGAAATTTGGTAATTCGTTTTACAAGAAAAAGGACAACAGAAAATGGACGTGGATATCAACGAATGGTAAGATAAAATATGAAATAGACCTGGGGTCAAATTGTCGCATCCGTTCACGGAACGATAAGTGTACGAAAAACAATTACGTGATACGTTAAACGTGCACAACGATTGGGATAATGGCATACGTTACCAAACGGAACGTAATTTTACAAATTGTACTAGAACTGAATCTGTAATTGTAATAGCTTAAATGTCATAAATCATATGTTTTTAAAAATAAAATAAATTTGTTATTTTATAAAATCATCAATAAATCATGAATTCCGGAATTGTATTTTATTTTGATTCGTCATCTGATGAAAGCGAAGAATACAAGGAAAAAATTATAAGGAAACAACTGAGGGATAGAAGCAACCCTCTAGCACTGCCACCAGTGGCGTAAGTTTCCTAAGTACAACATATAATAACAATGTGATGTAGCCTCTCATTATTTGCAGGTTCATTAAAAGATTTCGCCTAAATAAGGAAGCCTTCAAAAATATTTTAGATAAACTTAAGTTTGATGGGCACTTGTCGACATCTGTACCACCAATTTTGCAGCTAGCCTCGACGCTAGCACTGTTAGCAAGTGGTGGGTACCAGCACTCTCTCGGTAGTGATTTCTTAATTGGAATGTGTCAAAGCACTACTTCAAAAACAACATCCAAAGTTCTTTTGGAAATGGAAAGAAAGCTGTGTAGTGACTCCATCAAATTAGACATTAGAAATTCTAATGAATGCAAGGAATACTTTGTAGAAAAATATGGAATCCCAGGAGGTGAGTTTATAGTTACATACATACATTTATTCGTATATACATAATGTTAATAAGTGAACACATATTACTACGGGTTTTGTTTTTGAATCTTTTAGTGATCGGGTGTATTGATGGCACACATATTGCCTTACAAAGGCCAACAGAGAATGAGCATATGTTCTTCAACCGTTAGGGATACCATAGCCTTAATGCAATGATAGTGAGCATATTGTACCTTAACCCTAGAAAGATAATCTACGTCTGCCAGACGTATCACTCGCAAAAAAAATGTAATATCCTTTTAACTGTAAGCCGCATCGTGTTGGCTGCTTAGATATGCTCAGTCGATGGTTGGAGCTTGCCCGTGCCAGCCGTTGTGGGACGGTAAATATATGTGGTCAGAAGTTATAGCTATGCCATACGTCTGGGAGACGTATGATTATCTTTTATGTAACTTTTGTGAAATATTTAAAAAAAAAATTTATTATTATTTGTTTATAAGTTTTATAAATTTTTTTTGTGCTAACTTTTTATTTGATGGTCATGACGAACAGAGGAGTCTACTAATACTTATTAGTAGACTTGTTTTGAACCAAAAAGTGATAATAAGGCAACTTTTAAAATTTAAAGTCAATTTTAATGTTCCTTTAAAAATACGTTTTTTTTTGGCAATTTGTAATAGAGTTTAAGTTTTTTGTTTTTTCTTTTAAATTAATACATATTTCTACCAAATCATTGATTCATTTCTCGTAATATGAAATTCATTAATAAATAAAACATTAACATTTTGCAAAAAGTTAATGTTTTTTATTTAATACACTAACAAAGTGCCATACGTCTCTTAGACGTATGATTATCTTTTACGTCATAAAAAATATGATTATCTTTCTAGGGTTAAATCATAACAAAACTTTCTACTTATAATCATTTCTTTTTAGATATGTAATCACGAATATAAGATATTGGCTATTAATTGTCAATATGGAGGCGCAGCACACGACAGCTTCATTTGGAAGCACTCTGACCAAAGAAAATACCTCGAAGAACAATATCGATCAAGCCACAGCAGGAGTGCCTGGCTATTGGGTAATAATAATAATTAAAGTGATATTTAAATATTTAGATATCTTCTTATTAGGTGATTCTGGATACCCATTAGAGCCGTGGTATATAACACCCTACCGAAGCCCGGAGGAAAGGTCAAGTGAGTCGATTTTTAATGAAGTGCACTCCAAGGCTCGATGTATTGTGGAGAGGACAATCGGCATTCTTAAAGGTCGATGGAGAATTATGGGATATGGCAAAAGAGGCAGGTACAAGCCAGAAAAAATAGCAAGAATTGCAAATGTGTGCTGTGCTCTGCATAATATATGTATAGCATATAATATTCCTTTTTCTCCACCAAGTACACAACGTGACGAGCCTTACCCAACAGATACACATCACACAGAAGAAACATTCCTTTTAAGAGCAGCTCAAGCGATAAGAAATAATATTAAAAATTCGATTTGTAATTAAATGCATTTATTTTAATTTATAATTATAAGATGAATTAAGAAGATTTATTTATTAGTTATCATATTGTACTTAATTTGAAACATTTAACACTTAACATTTAACAATTGATATAAATTAAAAGCATTAAAAAATTAATATAATAGCATTTTACACTTTGAAGATTACATTCTTGAATCCAAGAACCCAATAACTATCCTTTTTATAAACCCAAATCTCTAGCTAAATCATTTAGTTCGCACTGGTTTAAAAGTTTGAGTGTTAATGTTCCTGACAGTTTATATAGCGAATCTTCAAGTATGCCTAAAGTGACAGGAAATGTAAGTATGTATCTTCTTTGCTAAAATTTGAAAATGATGAAGTGGATGGTGTACTTGGTACAGTACAGTCTTATCTGTGAATATAACAGTTTGGATATTTGATTTTTTTTTTTATTTATTGTATTAACATAAAATTACACCATTTGGATAATGGATAACATTTTAAAAGCAATATTACATATCAACGGGCATTTCAAACGTCTTTAAGTTCCAAATTTAATCTCTTTTGAATCCCAAACAACAATATTGAATTTTAATGGTTATTTCAAAATGTTTCTATGTATGTAGAACCATTTTCATCTTTTTATGTATGTAGCTTCATAAAAGCGATGAAATTATTTTTAGATGTCAAATTTTTGAAATGTCTATTGAAATTCAATATTGTTGTTTGGGATTCAAAAGAAATTCAATTAAGAACTAAAGGACGCTTCAATAATTTCAAAAAAGGAAATAGTTTCGAGATAAGAGGTGAGGAAATCTAACCATTAGTTAATTTCACAATATGATTTATGAATTAAAAAAAAATATTGTAGATAAGTACCTACTATAAAATTTTAAATATATCTATATACATCTATATACATTATAAAATATACATGCTCTTTTGAATAATTGAATCTTTTTTTCAGTTTCAATTTGGTTCTGTACTACGGTTAAAATAGAACTAAATAATCCAAGATGTATGTATATCCTTTCAATTTAGATGATTTTCCTGATAGGTGTGCTTTCTAGTAATTCCATGTAAAACCACATCTGATAGAAAAACACAATATTCATATTAATATTTTTATTTATTTTAGTTAAGAAATGCTAATTATAGTACATATATACATATAAACATATGAGGAGACTTAACGCTAAAAATAAATTAAAATACAAGCTATGTATAGGTACATAAGTAGCATATAGAAAATAAAAAAAGAATATTTTCAATAAAAACAAAAACTTAGAGCTATGTATATAAAATTAGATAAGTTTAATTTAAATAAAAAAAAATTGGAATTCATAAATTATTGCATAAAGAGATAATTAATGTGATAAGTAATGGGGACTGATGGTTTATTCCTTTTCATTCAAGTTTTTGCGGAGCAGCGCCAATCGTGTGGTTTTGATTTGAAGATCTAATTTTTGGTTTTCCATGTAAATCCGATGCTCCTCCTCTTTTATCTAAAGAGATCTTTTTTTAAGATCAATTAACTGTTCAAGATGTTTTTCCACTTTGTCTTGCCATTTTTTCCCCATGGTATTATGCTCTTGAAGCAGTGATAATTTCACATCCTTAAGTGGTATTTTAGGTTTTTGTTTAGGTTCACTGGGCGAATGAAATTCAGTAAAACTTTCTTCTTGTAATGCTTCGCATTCTTCGGAAATAAGGTCAATTTCAAGTGATTGTAATTGAGAACGATTACTATTATTTTCTTCAGGGCCTGCCATGGGGGTTGGTGCTTGTGTTTCAATTCCTCCAAAACTTCTGACGTTTGAGAGTCCTTCAACTGCTACTACAAGCCCACTTGCCTCCACTAACTGCTCCTCAACTTGAGTGAGCAATTTTTCTTCGAAAGGCCCACCTCCCGTTTTGAACTTCGAGTAGGTACTTGTTAAAGGAAAGTTTTTTCTTCGCTTGGAATTTTTGCTCGGCGTAAACCTATAGCAATAAAAGCAAGTATTTAGTAATTAATTTATATACAAATATTATATTACTTCTTTTGCACGTTTAATTGTGGCAATTTTTTCTCCATAATATTTACCTTTTTCCAAGTCTTTGCGTCCTTAACTGGCAGGCCTATAGAATTAAGTTTTCTAGCCAGTGTTTCCCAGAGCCTAATTGTTGTAGCCCTTCCTTGAGCGGTGTTTGGCAGCAAATTTTTTGCAAGGTTCGGGTGTTCCTGCATGAAGTCTGCCATTGCACTTTTTTGATACAAATTTATTTTGTTGATATTTGTCCTGAACATATATATTTGTATGTTTTTGTAATTTTAAACTGTTGAATTAATTTAAATAAGATTTTACTTACATATTCTTTTATTTTTCTCCTTTCATCAATTCGTTCGAATGCTTCAAACCAAACGAATGACATTTCGTTCAATTGAATACGTGAACTTGTAACGTAATTCCAAATTACGTATTAGTCGTATGCTGTACGTATGACATCATGCCAAATAAACAAATTCCGTTCACGTGTTACTCGTTAACGTATGCAACGATTTGACCCCTGATTCTGACAAACAAAATTGAGACAGTCAAAGACATATCCGTGCTCAACAACGTAAAGTTCGACAGTGATCACAGATTAGTAAGAACAGAAAGATTCTTTTAAAGATTTCAATCACACAAACAACTTTTATTTGTTTCAACTCTTACATATACTTATACATACTTTTATTTGCACACTTCGACTTTATATCACATTTTATAATACTGACTGTGTCCGTTTTTAAGCACCTATTTATGTATATGCTTTGTATATGAAAGCTATAGTAGTCTCATGGTCGAATCTTTTTAGAGGAACCACATGCCGGCTGGCGCCAGTGTCGCAGAGTGGAGAGATGCATTTTTCCTTGAGTCAATGACTGAGAGGTGAATATTATTGGTGCTTATTTTGACATTCTCTTTCGTTCGAAAGTGAGTCGAATTCTTTGAAACTCGGCGATTAGAATGTTAATCAATTTTGACATTCGAAAGTATAGAATTAAATGTCATTTTTCTCTCGTTTGAATTTTTCTGTCGAGTAAGAAAGAAAACATTTAAGTTTTTATTTATTTTATGGAAAATAAATTACTTTCATTAATTTTTTTGTTGTTTTATGTTTAAATGTCGTATCCAACTGGACAAACCGAATAAAAGGAAAAATTAATTAAAATAATGGAAGAAAAACCCGGAGGTAGCAATGGGTTTGAAGCATCCGCTATCCTTCTCCTCTGAACTTCTTCAGCACCATCTTCATTTATAAACAACACAAATGCCATATTTTCATTTTTTATTTAATTATCAAAAAATTTAAATTATTTAACAATAAACAAAACAATTACAAATAAAAAGATTTCACTTTTTGGTTTTGACATTTCACAAACGTGTGTACGAAAAAAATAAAAATTTAGAACGAGCCATGAACAACTTATTTTTTTAAGAATAGTTTCAAAACAACTGAGTTGACACAAAACATGTAATGAATATGTATTTATTTATGGTTAAACATTACTTTATAATGAAAAAATGTATTATTTATTTTGTTTCATGATTCTTTATCCAACATCCGCCGCTGCGTGGCGACGACGCAAGCATCCATTTTGGTCTATGGAACCAAAGACGATTGGATAGTTTTTGTTTTTTGTTATTTTTACAGGGAAACTATTTATCTCCTTTACTCCAGTAGTTTCTTATGGAATAGTAAAAATATTCTCCTCTCAGTCATTCTCTCCACGAAAATTGCATTCTCCACTCTGCGACATTATGCCCAATTGCGGCATAATGTAGTGCTAAAAAACTTCGCTCATGAGACTACTATGGTTTGGATATACAAAGACAATACCTAAGTTTTTGTCCTTTTTTAACACGCTTATATTAGCTTCACTTGTATGTATGTATGTATGTATGTATGTATGTATGTATGTATGTATGTATGTATGTAACCGACACCTTTACACTCGATTTTGACCCACTTTACACGAACCGATTTTAATAAAATTTTGTACACATATCAAGAACCGGTGGCAAAACAATAATTTCATAAGTTTATCTCAATATCCTTATCAGGATTACCAGGATTAAATATTTTAATCCCACAGCTCCTGCTTTTTCCTGATTTTATTATGCGCTTATAAATATTAATAGACTCCCTCATTTTAAGTGCTGCGGTGGCTCAGTTGGTTAAGGCGCGGTCTCGTTTCAGTTAGAGCGTCAAGGGTCGTGGGATCAAATCCTAGCTATGGGTGACTTTTTTTTTTTTTTAATTAAAATTACGAGATTTTAAATAATAAATAAATAATTTCAATTTCATTTACAATTTCAATCAACTAAATGGGTCAATGAAATGTTTCAATGTTTTCTTAAATCACAAAATAAATACAGTTTAAAAAAAAACTAAAAAACACGCTTTTAAAGCACGTTAAACTAAAAAGTTAAAAATAAATATAGTTTGAAAAAAACTAAAAAACACGCTTTTAAAACCCATCATACTAAAAAAGCGGAAAATAATTTTTAATATAAGCTGAAAACAATAATGAACTAAAAATACAAGTGTTATTGTGAATAAGCGTGGGGCGCTCGATATATGAAAAAAAAATATGGCCAATGCGCCCAACGCTTTTTCACAATAACACTTGTATTTTTAGTTCATTATTGTTTTCAGCTTATATTAAAAATTATTTTCCGCTTTTTTAGTATGATGGGTTTTAAAAGCGTGTTTTTTAGTTTTTTTCAAACTATATTTATTTATTTACTTGATTGGTATGATGGCATACACAGTGGGACGTAACGTTTAAATTTTTATAATTGTAGTACTTATAATCTACTACATCATATTCTGTTTAATTTTTATCGAGTCTTTACAGTTGTGACAGATAATATCTGTGTTTATGTGAATTGTGAATTGGTTGAAAAAAAGAAATTATAAATAATTTATAATGGATTTTTTGTTCTTATCAAGTGATTCTGAAGGTGAGCATAAAAAAAACCTTTTTGAAGTATTTTTAATGAAATTTTAATTTTCAGACGATGAAAAGTACACATATATTTTGCCATAGAATTTTTTTTTTCTGGTTAATTTTGTTTATGACCTTGATAGACAAATTTTGTTTAAAATACAACAGTAAAATAATAAATACTATAATTGTTACATTTTGATCCAAAATTTGCTCCAAAAACATACCATCAGTTAACTTTTGGTCTGTCGAGTGAAATCTCGTTCGATAACTGATCACAGAACTCCACATTGAAGTACTAGATCGCTCGTTAACGTGAACGGGAATGCCAAATTGGCATATTTCAGTCACGTATTACTCGTTAACTGATGCGGTTATTCGACCCCTGAATTCAAACCTAAATAATAAGCTGAAAAATTTTGTTTGTATTTTTTTTTTTTTTTTGGAAAAATAAGATTTCTCAGTGCATATTTTCGATTTTTAAGTGTATGAGAACTACAGTCCTGATCATAACAATAAACAACTTGAGACCCTTCTTAGAAAAAAATGTGGATGACCTTAAAGGTGATTTTTTTTTAATTTATTTAAATAAATTACCTGTTTTTTATTTTCAAAATATTTACCTCTTTACTGCTGTGAGAAAAAGTACTCAATTGAGCTTCAGAATGATCTCCATTTTGTATATTTTCGCCTAAAAAAACAAAAAATTCATTGTTAGAGCGCACCTATATCGACTGTTTTTAAAAAAGTTGCTATGATACTTTTTATAAATAGTTTTTAAGAAAAAACGTTGTAGTTTTGTATTTTCATATCATTAAGTATTTTTATTTTTTTAATTCTGATACAAATTTCCCGATGGCCCCCATGTGTTAGAATGAGAAAATAGACGTTTTTCCAATAAGGTGTCATTTTGATATTCAAAGAATTATTAGATTTACGACCCGTCTCTGCCAAATTTTCACCATGTTTATATAAATTTTAATAATTTCAATGTGTTGTTGAAGCGTGTGGCGTTTACTTAGATGAGCAATCACCTAGAAAAAATGCTTTAAGAATGATTTTGAGGTTACTAGTTATAGTATTAACCACAACCCCTCATAATAATGTCATTTAATTTTTTGTTTTGTTGTTTATTTTTTTCGCAAAATATGCATTCAGCATAATTTGTATTTCACAATCGCACGCGCAAAGTAAATAAACGATTAGCAATCGATATGAACTACAAAATAAACAAAATCTGAGTTCATCATATTTTGTTTATATTGAGGTTTGAAGAACAAATTGATTATCGCAAAGTATGCACTTTTTATACTTCGTGGTGACTTAATAATAAATGACAAATCAAGTTGAAATTGATTTGTCGGAGGGTTCGGTCGTATACAATTTTCATTTTTAAAAATAAAGATACAAAATAAATTATTTGTTTCATTTATGTTACTCGCGAGCTAATAATTCATTTGAGCAGTGTGGGTGGTATGTGGAACGCGAATATCGTTTGACAGTTCGTATCGTAGCAGTCAGTCTCCCATTTTTTAACTTACATATATGTACATATGTAAATATATCAAACAAAAAATTTATATTTTAGGTCAAAACATTAACAGCCCCCACCCTTTTTTTTTAAAAAAAAGCCCAAATAAAACGATTAGTGTGCAGTACGTTAATGTATTAAGAAAACTTAAATTGTGTATTCAAGAATGTCATTTTAGTTTAAAAACGATAGAAGCCCTTTTTGATTTTTAAGTTCGTTTTTGATTTTCTAAGAATGCAGTTTCCAAGGTAATAAATAGACATTGAAAACGCTCGGAGTGGTTTTTTGATTTTTATATAATTTTTTTGTATAATTCGGTCTTGAAAGTTAGTAAATTTTCCCAAATTCAAATGATTTTTTTAACCTTTAATTACATTCAAATACAAATAACTTTTCAAATATGACATTATGTATATGTTTTTCTCAATTGATTGACAGCAAAATATTCAAAATGTCACTAGTTTTTTCGAAATATAAAGTTCACCCTATTCACCTTTTTAAATATCAGCCAATATTTTTTAGTTCAGTTATTTTCCACAAGATAGCTGGGTTTTGAAATGATGTGGCGACTCTGTATCGACAGTGAAGCATCTACCGGAGAATATACTAACATCCTTCGAATTCCAGAAAATCGCAAATGGAATGTGCGAGAACAAAAGCTTAATTGTACATAAATTCCAACTGTTAGATACGAACTTAACCAACCTAACACTTAAAATTCTGTTTGGTCTTAAAAACCATTGTATTCAAATTAATTAAATCATATTTTATTTCCTTTAAATATTAAAAATTGTTGATGTGATTTATTCATCATAAAAATATTAACTGTGTTTCATTATCATCTCATTCGTCTGCCTTTTTGGTGTCGCTTACGAAATATTAGTTGGTGTCAAAGAGAGTCACCACATTGGTGACCCCGACGTGATACGTAAGTAAATCTTTTTTGAAAACGTTTCCATGATAAGCAGAACAACAGCCAAAAGCACCACACGAGCCATGTTGCAATAGTCTTCCATGGACTGACACAGCAGGAGCCTGTTGGGTGTGGAATATCCACCTTTCGCAGACACAAGCGCTCCCATTGCACCGTACGATAACGGTTCTACTGGAGGAGACGGTGGCAAAGTATTTCCATACAATGAAATAGGCATGTTTTCTCCGACACGACAACAAGAATACATTTACGCAGTAAATTTGCATCTGCCACAGTTCTCTCCAGATTCACCGGGGCTCTGGTTCGCCATCGCTGAAGCAGATGGCTTACTTACTTCCCTAGTTTATATTTGGACAACACATTTTTTTTAAATCAAATATGCCTAAAACCTAAAGATTTGATTAGTAAAGAGGCTATTTAAACCCAGCTAATTTGGTGTGAAGAGGATCAAGCTTAGAAGGACTATCCATATTATCAATATGGTTCAAAGGTCTAGAGTTTCTAAGAAATGAGGAAACTTTTCAATTCAAGGAACACGAATATCCTGAAGTGATTCCAGAACGAAAAAATCGGTATTGTCGGTTGCAGTTCAAAACGATAAAAATTTGATCGAAAACATCAATTATAGAAGTTCATTCCTTACACTGAGAAAAATATTTTCACTTTGTTATAAATTCTATTACAATTGCAGAAAACCAAATTGACTTAGGAACACAGGCCAGCTAAGTGTTGAGGAACTAAGAGTAGGAACGTGATGGATTCTTGTTTACACACAAAAAGTGTAATTCCCAGAGGAATATCGTGCTTTAGAAGGAAGAAAGTTTGTAAAAAGAAATTAAGCGATAGCATCTCTTACTCCAAATTTTGATGAAACCTAAAGATTTGATTTTTTCAAATCCTTTTTTCAGTTTACTAATCAAATATACAATTAGTTTTGAAGGAAAGAATTACTTATTTCTATTACAGGTTTATCCTTTTATTTACGTTTAAAATGTTATACACAGCTGTCGGAGAATTCTATGACAAACAAGAATCCAGTCCTCTGTCCAATTTGCAGAATTGTTCTTAATTTTGTTCACTTAGGGTTTATTTTCATTTTGTTGTTCTGTTGTTTGTTTGTTTTTATACACTAAATTTTTGTTTAATTATAAAAATAATAAATTGTTATAAAAATACTTTTGTAGTATACACTTAAATGTAAACATTTTTGTTTTTGGTGTCCAGGTTCCTAGGTTCAAAGCTTAAGTGGTACAAGTAAAGAAAATACAGCAATATAACAAAAGAAAAAGACAATCTGTGCTACACGCCAAAAGTTTCTTTTTCATTTCCCTATTTTCTCGAAAACAGGTCCTCGTCTCATTTAAAATTGTTTTTGTTTTTGCCAAAGAACAATAAATCCCTTCTCTATTGCCACGAAAAAAATCTAGATCAAGTATAAAAATATAGTTTGAAAAAACTAAAAAACACGCTTTTAAAGCACGTTAAACTAAAAAGTTAAAAATAAATATAGTTTGAAAAAAACTAAAAAACACGCTTTTAAAACCCATCAAACTAAAAAAGCGGAAAATAATTTTTAATATAAGCTGAAAACAATAATGAACTAAAAATACAAGTGTTATTGTGAAAAAGCGTTGGGCGCATTAGCCATTTTTTTTTTCATATATCGAGCGCCCCACGCTTATTCACAATAACACTTGTATTTTTAGTTTATTATTGTTTTCAGCTTATATTAAAAATTATTTTCCGCTTTTTTAGTTTGATGGGTTTTAAAAGCGTGTTTTTTAGTTTTTTTCAAACTATATTTATTTTTAACTTTTTAGTTTAACGTGCTTTAAAAGCGTGTTTTTTAGTTTCTTCAAACTATATTTATTTTTAACTTTTTAGTTTAACGTGCTTTAAAAGCGTGTTTTTTAGTTTTTTTAAACTGTATTTATTTTGTGATTTAAGAAAACATTGAAACATTTCATTGACCCATTTAGTTAATTGAAATTGTAAATGAAATTGGAATTATTTATTTATTATTTAAAATCTCGTAATTTTAATAAAAAAAAAGTCACCCATAGCTAGGATTTGATCCCACGACCCTTGACACTTAAACTGAAACGTAACCGCGCTTTAACCAACTGAGCCACCGCAGCACTTAAAATGAAGGAGTCTATTAATATTTATAAGCGCATAATAAAATCAGGAAAAAGCAGGAGCTGTGGGATTAAAATATTTAATCCTGGTAATCCTGATAAGGATATTGAGATAAACTTATGAAATTATTGTTTTGCCACCGGTTCTTGATATGTGTACAAAATTTTATTAAAATCGGTTCGTGTAAAGTGGGTTAAGTCGAGTGTGAAGGTGTCGGTTACATACATACATACATACAAGTGAAGCTAATATAAGCGTGTTAAAAAAACAAAACGATCATGATTTCTGCTACGTCCTCAAACTGCGGACTTGCACCGTGTCTGATCGTGTAACTGTTGATTGTCTATAACTTGGCATAGGCCAGCAGCGCGACTTTCAGACACGACAAAGTGCTTACTTTACCTCCCCGTGGTGGTCCCCAGTAATTATTTTTGTATAACTATATACAAAAATAAACTAAAATTGTAAGTTAGGAGCTCCCAGCTTTCTCTCGGATAGGTTAGCATTCTTCGTAACTGAAATAAACACCGCTAAAGAAACCGAAACTACGCCTCGGATAAGGATCGATCACACGGTGACGACTTTTGGCTATTGTACCCGGTCAAAGATTGGTTTCTGGAATGTGAAGACGCTCCTGGAAGCAGAGAATTCAAGCGATGGTTGGAATCGGGTAAGTACAAGTCTCCAACACGTAACAATGTGCTACTCTATGCACCTGGAAGCGCTCGGGAAGCTGGAGTTGGGCTTCTTCCAAAAAAATTGATAACTTCGCGATTAGCTGTCGTCGGTTCAGAAGCAGTAGAAATTGAAGAGGTGCCGACATATGGCTTGCATACCATCTTATGGTAGCTACCGTAAGGTTACGTACAGATGCAATTCGGAGATCGAATTCAAAAAGATGTTCAGCCTCGAGAGCTCGCAATCATCCGCTCCGATGAACATTGGTCAACAAGCAGTTGAAAGAGTAGATAGCTTCCAATACCTCGGAGGTATCGTCTCTACTGAAGAAGGAACTAGACATCACCAGCCACTTCGGAAAAGCAAAGGCTGCGTTCGGGATGTTGTCCAATGTTTGGAGGAACAAATCTCTCAGCTTGAACACAAAGCTACGACTGTTTAATTCTAACGTCGAACCAGTTCTGCTTTTTGGTTGCAGCACTTGGAAAATAACAACTACAATAACCAGGAAACTGCAAATTTTTGTTAATAAGTGTCTTGGAAACATCTCACGGGTTTTCTGACCTATTCAATAAAATAGTTCAAAAGGATAAATGCACAAGAAGGGAAGTGTAAAAGTGCTCGAAAAAAAACTTGTACTTGTGAAAAAAAATCTTTACAACATTTTTTGTTTCGATGAAAACTAAATATCTATATCTTTCTTATCACCAAGAAGAATTGCAAAAAACTTGGTTTTTCTATCGGTTTTTATTTGTTGATAAAAAAACCTTAAAACTAAAATAAACTAATTTAAATTTATTTATTGACACTAATTAATTTATTTATTTACAATTACTTAAAACTACTTGATTGAAACACTTCTCTATGCTTCAGAAAAGTATCTGATTTTATTTTATTTTTACATTCCTATTTATACAAAAATATTTACATTCTATACAAAATTATTTATTATCTTAAATCTATAGCACGAAACACTATCGCTTCGTGGGTAATAATGATGGTGGGCAGCGACGGATACAGAGGGGGGTCCGTAACCCCCCCCCCTCCCCGAAATGAACATTTTTGGTTGTCATATTCCAAATAACACTCATAATTTTAATTCCAATCGTCTTTATTGTTCTTTCATAATTTGTTTGGTAGTTTTTAATATTTATCTCTTGACGTTCTATGCCTATCGCTATGGGAACGGTTGTAGGTTGCGACGTTTGGCTCATCAGAAAATCAGGTCAGAAAAAAAATACTCTCCAAGTTTTACTATTGACATCTGACCTCGATGAAATATGACTGCAGTAAGACGAATATTTGTGTGAACTTTTTTTTACCAAAAGAATGGAAACAAAGTTGGCCAAATTGAATTGGAAATAGGATCAATGTTTTCTTATGAGATTTTATTTTTTATCAAGTGATCTGATTGCAAAAACTTTAAAAATAATGACGCAAAATTTTAAACGATTAAGCAAATTGTTAAACCCATTTTTAGCTAAGCTAAAAAGATAATTTTGCTAATTTTAAACGATTTTAACATTTTGCTTTCTCTTAACATATTTTTAATGTTAAAATCCGGAAAACCCAACTTTAACTTTTAGCAATTTTCTAAATCCATATGATATCTGTCATTATCCTAAAAAAACTGTCTTTCCAATTTTACTTCAAAGTGTTGATTCATGTATTTTTCATAATTCGTTATGTTTTAATTTAATAAAATGTTATCGGAAGGCAAAGATCTCGAAATATTTGAAGTCTTTGTGCAGAAAAATGTTTTTTTTTTTGAGAAATCTACATCAGGATGATGGAATACTAGAATAAACATGTGTTCATGTTAATTTTAATCTTATTGGATTGCTTGGGATTACAGTTGGGACATTTCCAACTAATGGGTCCGTTTAAGTAAGTATGCTAATTCTCACAAACCGTCACTTTTTAGAAATGTTCGGATGCACGTTCTTTAATAAAAAGGAGTTAGCAATTTACTAGTTAGCAAAACGAAAAAAAAGGGTTTAAATTTTTGGAGTCGTTAGCAAATTGTTAAATATTTATCAAATTGTTAGTTAGTAAAATGATAAGTCCTTAACAATAGGTTGTTTAAAATTTTGCGCCAATCTAAGTACTTCGTTGTTCTAATGTGATTTGATTCTTAGTTTTTGACAAATATTTTTTTCTGATGAACAAGAAACAAAAACTTATTAATTGCTATAACCGACAATCAGAATTTAGAAAAATGTTTCCATTATTGCAATTTTTTCTCTACAAACCTTTGTTTAATCTTTTGTGGTTGAAATTTGGTGTAAGTAATGTACAGTGGTGTGTTCGGTTAATAATTGACTATGGTTTGTAGGTCAAAAATAATGGTTCAAGTATCATAGTTAGGAATAGTTGAAGTTATTTACGAACGCGTTTTTATTTAGATATGGTTGATCTGTCAAACAAACACACTTTATTTTGTTCTCAAGAATTAAGTATACTTATTTTTAATATTTTTAAAATAGAAATGGAAGGAAAAATTTTTGTTACATTGCACACCCCAAAAATAAAAATGAATTCCAATGCAAATCCAATTATTTTTACAAAATATTTCTCTTTTTATATTTTGATTATATAAATCAAACATTTGACTTTGACAGATCAATATTTTTAACTCACCTCCTAGACATAAGTTGGATATAGTTAGAAATAGTTACTATTTGACACACCAACCATTCATTTCCGTACGATTTTATAGTTAGGTATACATCGTAGCATTGGACATTCTTGCTAAAAGCAAGAGAAAATTAAATATCACTTTGTAACCGTAAGTTCCTATTTTGTTTCTTCGTTCAAAACTATTTTAAAAACAGTTTTCAACAACAATATAAACGAAAATTTTTACATTGCTATTTTTGGACCCCACCCAAAATTTTTTTCTAGATCCGCCCCTGGTGGTGGGTCATTTAAATGTATGACCGTCTATTTTGGTACTTGTAGATATGCCCTACCCCAAGACATATTGTTTTTCTTAGATTTCTTTGAGTGGACTGTATATTTATGTGTATTGTCTTGCGATAACACACACCTGCGCACCATCTGTAATAATCCCTGTTCATTTATGAACATCAAGGGGGGGGGGGGGGCAGGAAAGGTTTATTTTAATAATATCTCTGGATTTACATTTATAGCGTACGCATTTGATATATGCATCCCACAGTTTTTCCGATCTGAATTTCAATTCCCAAGCATTTATTGCTCTTTTGAATTGCGATCGAATATAATCGGCGTTGTCACCTTGATTAGTTTTAACATGGTTCAAGTAATGAATCCGATTCCAGAGCGGAATCGCTTCGACACCAGTTTCGAATACCTCGTTACAATTGGCTCTGACTCTCTTCTCCACTGGTTCATCATTATCATTACTCTCACTGGTTGGACTTTCTGAATTATATTCCTCACCAGTTTTAACTTCGTTCGCCTTCCGCTTTTTTGCTGAATTATCCGGCTACTTAGAACTACTGCTGCCATTCGCCGGCAAATTATCCTCGGAGATCACTTCCGTACCAGCTGGTAGTTCAGCTGTCTGCGGCGCTGGTAGTTCCTCGTCAGACACCTCTTTGACATTGTTTACCTCTGGTTTCGTTGCCACTGGAAGCTCGTCTTGGACACCTTTTCAGTATTTATTAAAGTAGCATCACTGCTGTTGTTCTATATGTCTTCAGCTATTGCTGGTTCCGAAATACTTTCATCTTCTTGGTCTACAGCTACGATTTTCTAGCAAAACTCTTGGCTTCGCCTTCTTCCTCCCCGACTGAGGGCAGGTATGTTGGTATTGTCTCCAACTAGACTGGCCAAAAGAAAGCTCTCAACACACTCTTTTGTGTTGTCTTCCTCCGATTCACCGGAAACAGCTTCGTTTTTTTCATTCTCGAAGTTATCATTGTGACCAGCTGCGGTTTCAAATGGAAATGATGAACTCTTGTCATCGTTAAAGTTATTTATATTTAGTTCCACGGCTGCAGGAGCATTGCTACCATCTTCACCATCTGGGGCTGTATCGTTTTCCAAGTCCATCTCGTTCTCAGAAACATGATCTTCTAATTATTTCTTAAGCTGAGATCGCGAAGATTCATCCCTTATAACGCCTTGGGCAGCCTCGGCGAACATCTCTTTAATTGCGTCCAACTGTGCCGAGTAAGAAATGACTTCCTTCTCCTCCATGATTTTGGGCTCTGGTGAGCTTTTGCGTGAGCTCTCTTGTGGATCGCTTCCTGGTACTCGGTTTGATAGCTGGTGAACTGGGGTTTGAAGCAGTCAACTGTATATTCTCCGTGAAGATTATTATCAATTTGACTTCTAAGTTTATATATTTTCCTTTTAAGTCTATTAATACTCCGATCCAGTGAGTCTTCAATAATGTTGATCCTCATGTTGAAAAACTTTATTATATGCTGGTTACAAAACGTTGTTTAGCCACGTTTTACGCTTGTCAGTATTATAGCTCTGACTACGCTTTTTAAATAAGGTTCTTTTCTTTCTAAGTCTCTTACCTCGGGTGGGGAAAACTTTAGAAACGAATTTGGTCGAACCAAATTTATTTTATTTTTGCTTAAAAATATTTTTTAAGTCTTTTATTCATTGGCTGAGCTCAATCTATATGACTCGAAGGAGTCTTTTTTTCTGCGCTGCAGAAAAGTATCTGATTATTTATTTATTTTTACATTCCTATTTATACAAAAATATTTACATGCTTTACAAAATTATTATCTTAAATCTATAGCACGAAACACTATCGCTTCGTGGGTCATAATGGTGTTGGGTCATTAAAGTGTATAACCATCTATTTTGGTACTTGTAGATATGCGCTATTCCAAGACATATTGTTTTTGTTAGATTTCTTGGAGTGGACTGTATATTTATGTGTATTGTTTTGCTATAACACACATCTGCGCACAATCTATAATAATCCCTGTTCATTTATGAACACTACTTAAGAATTACTTACAAACTAGAACAGCCACAGTAACACACACCTGCGCACCATCTGTAATAATCCCTGTTCATTTATGAACATCAAGGGGGGGGGGGGGGGGGGCAGGAAAGGTTTATTTTAATAATATCTCTGGATTTACATTTATAGCGTACGCATTTGATATATGCATCCCACAGTTTTTCCGATCTGAATTTCAATTCCCAAGCATTTATTGCTCTTTTGAATTGCGATCGAATATAATCGGCGTTGTCACCTTGATTAGTTTTAACATGGTTCAAGTAATGAATCCGATTCCAGAGCGGAATCGCTTCGACACCAGTTTCGAATACCTCGTTACAATTGGCTCTGACTCTCTTCTCCACTGGTTCATCATTATCATTACTCTCACTGGTTGGACTTTCTGAATTATATTCCTCACCAGTTTTAACTTCGTTCGCCTTCCGCTTTTTTGCTGAATTATCCGGCTACTTAGAACTACTGCTGCCATTCGCCGGCAAATTATCCTCGGAGATCACTTCCGTACCAGCTGGTAGTTCAGCTGTCTGCGGCGCTGGTAGTTCCTCGTCAGACACCTCTTTGACATTGTTTACCTCTGGTTTCGTTGCCACTGGAAGCTCGTCTTGGACACCTTTTCAGTATTTATTAAAGTAGCATCACTGCTGTTGTTCTATATGTCTTCAGCTATTGCTGGTTCCGAAATACTTTCATCTTCTTGGTCTACAGCTACGATTTTCTAGCAAAACTCTTGGCTTCGCCTTCTTCCTCCCCGACTGAGGGCAGGTATGTTGGTATTGTCTCCAACTAGACTGGCCAAAAGAAAGCTCTCAACACACTCTTTTGTGTTGTTTTCCTCCGATTCACCGGAAACAGCTTCGTTTTTTTCATTCTCGAAGTTATCATTGTGACCAGCTGCGGTTTCAAATGGAAATGATGAACTCTTGTCATCGTTAAAGTTATTTATATTTAGTTCCACGGCTGCAGGAGCATTGCTACCATCTTCACCATCTGGGGCTGTATCGTTTTCCAAGTCCATCTCGTTCTCAGAAACATGATCTTCTAATTATTTCTTAAGCTGAGATCGCGAAGATTCATCCCTTATAACGCCTTGGGCAGCCTCGGCGAACATCTCTTTAATTGCGTCCAACTGTGCCGAGTAAGAAATGACTTCCTTCTCCTCCATGATTTTGGGCTCTGGTGAGCTTTTGCGTGAGCTCTCTTGTGGATCGCTTCCTGGTACTCGGTTTGATAGCTGGTGAACTGGGGTTTGAAGCAGTCAACTGTATATTCTCCGTGAAGATTATTATCAATTTGACTTCTAAGTTTATATATTTTCCTTTTAAGTCTATTAATACTCCGATCCAGTGAGTCTTCAATAATGTTGATCCTCATGTTGAAAAACTTTATTATATGCTGGTTACAAAACGTTGTTTAGCCACGTTTTACGCTTGTCAGTATTATAGCTCTGACTACGCTTTTTAAATAAGGTTCTTTTCTTTCTAAGTCTCTTACCTCGGGTGGGGAAAACTTTAGAAACGAATTTGGTCGAACCAAATTTATTTTATTTTTGCTTAAAAATATTTTTTAAGTCTTTTATTCATTGGCTGAGCTCAATCTATATGACTCGAAGGAGTCTTTTTTTCTGCGCTGCAGAAAAGTATCTGATTATTTATTTATTTTTACATTCCTATTTATACAAAAATATTTACATGCTTTACAAAATTATTATCTTAAATCTATAGCACGAAACACTATCGCTTCGTGGGTCATAATGGTGTTGGGTCATTAAAGTGTATAACCATCTATTTTGGTACTTGTAGATATGCGCTATTCCAAGACATATTGTTTTTGTTAGATTTCTTGGAGTGGACTGTATATTTATGTGTATTGTTTTGCTATAACACACATCTGCGCACAATCTATAATAATCCCTGTTCATTTATGAACACTACTTAAGAATTACTTACAAACTAGAACAGCCACAGTAAGCGTTTTTTTTATATTTTTAAAAATTTTTTTTTGGTGTCACCACGATTGTCCCTTTTTAACACGCTTATATTAGCTTCACTTGTATGTATGTATGTATGTATGTATGTAACCGACACCTTTACACTCGATTTTGACCCACTTTACACGAACCGATTTTAATAAAATTTTGTGCACATATCAAGAACCGGTGGCAAAACAATAATTTCATAAGTTTATCTCAATATCCTTATCAGGATTACCAGGATTAAATATTTTAATCCCACAACTCCTGCTTTTTCCTGACTTTATTATGCGCTTATAAATATTAATAGACTCCCTCATTTTAAGTGCCGCGGTGGCTCAGTTGGTTAAAGCGCGGTCACGTTTCAGTTTGAGCGTCAAGGGTCGTGGGATCAAATCCTAGCTATGGGTGACTTTTTTTTTTTTAATTAAAATTACGAGATTTTAAATAATAAATAAATAATTCCAATTTCATTTACAATTTCAATCAACTAAATGGGTCAATGCAATGTTTCAATGTTTTCTTAAATCACAAAATAAATACAGTTTAAAAAAAAAAACTAAAAAACACGCTTTTAAAGCACGTTAAACTAAAAAGTTAAAAATAAAGATAGTTTGAAAAAAAAAACTAAAAAACACGCTTTTAAAACCCATCATACTAAAAAAGCGGAAAATAATTTTTAATGTAAGCTGAAAACAATAATGAACTAAAAATACAAGTGTTATTGTGAATAAGCGTGGGGCGCTCGATATATGAAAAAAAAATTTGGCCAAACGCTTTTTCACAATAACACTTGTATTTTTAGTTCATTATTGTTTTCAGCTTATATTAAAAATTATTTTCCGCTTTTTTAGTATGATGGGTTTTAAAAGCGTGTTTTTTAGTTTTTTTCAAACTATATTTATTTTTAACTTTTTAGTTTAACGTGCTTTAAAAGCGTGTTTTTTAGTTTTTTTTGAACTGTATTTTTAATTATCAATTTCAGTTTGTAATCACCAAAATTGATTGTCTGGCTTCTATCTCTCCAGTCTCGATCGGACACAGTCCTACTGAACCGAAAGCGCTCAGCTCCGTCCACTGCTAGGATTTCTAGATCATAAAGGAGCCACCAACATTTCTGCGGCTGACGTAGTAGATTAGCGGTACTGCATCTCTATCCGCCCTAGACTATCTAATTAGAGGAAAGCATTGGAAGGAATAAATCCACTTAAACGCACATTATCGTATTACTGAGGTTTGGGGTAATAGGGCCCAAAAATTAAACTATTATTCGAGGACATTGCTCTTGCAAAGTGACCCCAAATCAGCTCTAGAAGGAAGTTATGTATTCTATTTATGTTGGCTCCATTATATAGAACCTGGTTGAAATAGTAATGTTTGTATTCTGTGCAATCCAAGGCAGTGTCTAAGGCACTGCCTCTCAAATACCCGAATATTTTCCATTTGAGATATGGCCACGTTGAAACATACCAGGCAACCATAGGCAATCATGGGGCAAATTAGGGTCATGTAGCAAATCACTTTCACCCTGGTGTCAAGCCGACTGCTATAAAAAAGCCGTTTTGTCAGGCTCGAGTCAGCGCACCACATATATGTCTATCGAAATATAAATACTGATCCAACCAATACTCTACTACACTTTTATTCGCCAGTGGTTATCTGTCTGGTCCTCCGATCACTAGATTCCTCCAGATCTTTCTCGTATCCCTTGAGGCTCCAGACAATGGAGTCCTAAACAGAATAGTTTCCGATTTCTGGAATAGTGTTGTAGTGCATTCCATTCACACGAGCAACTAAGCTGTTGATTATTGGACACATGCAGGCTATTCTGCTGATTCAGGAAACAATGCTAGTCATCAGATACCACCCGTGGGAAGCTATGCCGCTAGTTCATAAGTATATGTAAATGTAGATCATTATGAGATATAATTTTCAATAATAATAAGACCTTAGAGCAGAAAAGACGATCTTGCCTATTTTGAATTTTTGTTTATGGAAAAATTTGCATTGACATTTCTTTTTGCACTTTGCTAAGTAATATTGGTATGATTAAGTAAGTATATAGAATTAAGGAGTAAGTATATAGAATTAAGGAGGAAGTATCTGCGATCACATTGGAGTATTCGAAGTTGATATTCTGAAGCGATCGGACGTGCGGTGGTCGATGCATGGCAGATTACTACTGTGTTTTATAATAAAATATATTTTCAGAAGTGGGATAGGTCTTGACCTATAGAATAAGTATTGCCTAAAAGCTTAAAGGAAAATAAAACAATACGTTTCTCAAAAGTGGAGTGCTAGAAGGTAAAATCACGGGTGTCTGCTTGTTTTGTGAATGTACCGTTTACGTGTCCTTTTACTATATGTCTGCATCTGTAGCTGTGATTTACTATATCACATAAAGAAATAATGTTGATTGGGCAGATGCGAACTAGTCTCTTCCAACCTACATAACCCCTTTAATTTGGTTGGTTGTTTGTACCTGTACGGGTACATTGTTGCTGTTGCGCTTGGATTTCTTTTCGCCTGTGTGCTGTTTAAAGGAGACACTGTTGTTTGTGTTACTGCATACTCCGTGTTTTTGAAGAAAAACTTCTTTAGGCACGCTTGGCTTGGGGAGTAATCTGGCGAATGCTTTACGAAAAGTGTGATGCGAACTGAAGTTGTATTTAAATGTTGAAAGAGCCTGGTTACACGAATGGAAAATAAGAATCATTTTCGTGGATACACACGAGAAGAAAAAGTGAGTGCGCACTCACGAACAAGGCGCACATTTTCTTTCTCTCTGACTCTATTACCTAGTTAGACCCAATCAACTGATATTGAATCACAAAGGTGAGTGCGTATCTCATAAATCATACTAGTTGCTGGTGTCGTAGCGTCATATACAGCGTTCCTTTTTTCTCGTCGATGGAAGTTGATGATGGAAATCTCACTAGGGATCATTTAAAAAAATTGAGACTAATTATTAGAGTTAGGCCTATACAATACAGGCCTATTGCCTGTATTACATTGTATGAGCAAGGGAGACCAGTGCATGCGCACATGAAAATAATAACTAAAAAAAAAAATTATACTAGAATAATAATCTATATATATAAAAATCAACAATATTTTCTTCTGGTCACGCTGTAACTTGAGAATAGCTAAACCGATTTCGTTCATCTTTCTTTTAAAAGGTTGTTTGAAATAACTGCCAGTTTGATATATCGGAAAATTTTTTAAAAATAAATAATAATAGAAAGGGGGCTTTTAGTGTTGCCAGAGCTGTCAAATTTTAGTTTTTTTCTTAAAAAAACATTTAGTTTTTAAGCGACCACCTCCTATATGGATTGAAAATACAAGTGGAAAGGAGGTGCTCAGCTATATATGCATATATATATATATATATGTATGTATATCAGTGGCGAGGCGTGAATAATTTCAAAGGGTAAGTCGGAGAAAAATTGGTCACCAAAATATTAAATTCCAAATGTTTACTTGAAATAATTTCGTGTAATGTCTATCTGCGTATCAAGCTAAGCTGAATCTAAAAAAGTTCCAACTATTCCAACTCAAGTTCCAAATAAAAATAAAATTATATAACATATGTAGATACCAATATCTTTGTGATTTGTTAAAAATATTCATTGTTTCGATATATAATTCATTACAATAAATAAGACTAAATGGCTGAAATATAGGCAGTAGACTGTAAGCCTACACATAAGAATTACTCTTTTAAATCAAAATTATAATAAATATACATTATATTGCGTAATGATATTAGCTTGCACTTCTAAAGGAAAATCAAATAGTTATAAGAGTTTTAAATTGAAATTTAAAAGATTTTCTTATATTTATAATTTTAAAAGCTATGTACCTATTCATTTTAATTAACTTAAAGTCTTGTATTATAAATATAAATTAATCAAATTACTAAAGTTTTCTAACGAAAAACTTTTCACGCTTTAAGTTTCAAGCTTTCAAATCTAAAGTTTCAATATTCAATGTCACACCGAACACAAAATCAATTAGGTATAATCCTGTTTGCAACTTCCACATTTATTAGGGCCAATTGTTCCACTTTATGAAAGTTGCAGTTGTTTTTATATATTCATGCTACTGGGAAATGAAGTTGCAACCTTAACCTTTGAGATATAGGATCCACTCCAGTGGATACATGCATAAAATAAGTCGGAAAGAAGCGAGTTATTTTATTGCAGAAACATCTTCAACGTCAACCTGCCTGATACAGTGATACACGTTGATTCAACAGCGCAGGGATTGAGAGATACATAGACACAAATTTTTGAATAAGACGAAGGAAACCGAGTTATTTTTGTTTCTATGAAACCCACCACGACCTCAAGCAACATTGACATGCGCACTGCGCATTGCGCAACACACATGATTTATCAGCTAGTCTCTTGAGTCAGGTCAAAAGCATGGAGAGGGGATACACACAAATTCACCAAAAAATAAGTCGATGAAAACCGGGTTATTTTGTCCCATAAGAAAGCGTGTATTAAACAGAGAGGTGTCACACCCAGTGAAAGAAGAGGAAAGAAAACAGATTTGTTCTATGCAGGGATATGTTTTGTAACTTAGGAGTAGGTTGATAAGGAGAAGAGATGTTTTGTAACATTGTAACCCGACATATTTCGGGTTATTTTGTTGCTGGTATAGTTTTGTGTTTGCTAAGAAGTTTAGTTGAAAAGCAAACATGAGTATACATTGTGTATAGAGTAAAATTAAAAGCAAAGTTGTTAAAGTATTGTTGACAGCGTGTGCAGGTGTGAGAATAAATTATATTCATATCACCAGAAGCTAAAGTTGTTAAGGATTTAATTTTCAAAAGGCGCTTCGCCACTGATGTGTATACATATGTATGTAATGTACATACATGTGTATGGAATAATAAGAATTTCCAGAAATCTTGATAAACCGCATAATAAATCGTTGTCAACGCTTTTCCAGGGAATTGGTTATTCTCTTAATTTTGTAAGTCGAATGTCAGATTTTAGCTAAGTTGAAAATCATTCTACCAGGATATGATAACGTTTTGGATTGTTAGGAGAAAAGTTTGTGAAAGTTTTTAGGTTATGTGTCCGCCTTGAGCTATCGTGAATTTTGGGACAATTTCATAATACTTTTAATTGCCAACAAAGTTCCAATTAAGCTGTGATTCCTTTTAAGAAAAGTTCCGATCCACTTTTTAATAAACTTTTAAAGTACATCGGCATCGGGCTATCTAGAAACTATGAAAAATTGTATTTAAAATCGAATAAGCAATAACAATATTTTCCAATGCTTGAGTTTCAGCATTAAATTGCGGCGAGACGAAGTTTGCCGGGCCCTCTAGTTTATCAATAAAAACCGATAATAAATTTAAAGAAAATTTTAACAATTTGTAGAAAATATGTATATGTACATATGTATATACATCATATAGTATGTATGTACATAAATACATACATATATAAACATATACATATGTACATATGGATGGAGATAAAGAAGTTTTACTTCAGTTGTGTGGTCTAAAGCACACTGGTTTTTTTTTTTTCTTTCTCCCTTATATATCAGTTTACCACAGATAAACCTTATACACAGGTTAAGTTGCATACATTGGTGCTTATTTTGACATTTTCTTTCGTTCGACAGTGAGTCGAATTCGTTGAAACTTAATTTTGAGACTCGGCGATTAGAATTTTAATAGCACAAATCGAAAGTTCAACCAATCCATACAAAATTCATTCATTTGCGAAAGCTAATTCAATTTTGACATTCGAAAGAATAGAATTAAATGTCATTTTTGTGTCGTTTGAATTTTCCTGTCGAGTAATAAACAAAACATGTAAGTTTCTAATTATTTCATGGAAAATAAATTACTTTTATTAATTTTGTGTTGTTTTATGTTTAAATGTCGTATCCAACTGGATATAATGTGAGGTTATACGTTATAGCAGCTTCAGGTGCATCATTGTAAACAAGTTAAAGTGCATCTAGATCACTGTTAAAATTAAGAATATTATCTCAATAGAGTTTGGAACTTTTGATTGGATATACGAGTGGAAATAAATGGAATTTACGGTCTATTTAAAGGTGTTTTGTCTTATTTTTCACTATTAAGATCTCGCGAATTTATTAAAAAAATTAAAAAGACTGGAAAACCTGCGTTATGTGATGAAAAATACTCTCAATTTTCTTTTGTATAAGTATAAACAAACAATTTTAACCAGCAACATTACAATAAAAACACGAACTGTCATAAGTCAAAGCTTGTGCAACAGCTGTCAATAAAGAACCCCTAACGACACTTAACCCGTAGCCATCTAGTGGCGAATAGAAGTAACAACATTATACCAGGGCTGTGTTCCGAAATAATGGCTATCAAAACATTAAAACTTTTATTAGAAGAACAAAATAATATTAACGAAGCTTCGGACAGAGTCATAAAAAACACAGACAAAAAGGTAGGAATCCTCTCTGAGAAATTTGAAAAACTCGAAAAAATCGTTGAGACGCAAGGAGCAATAATTGAGCAACAAGAAGCTACCTGTGCTAGACATGAAAAGCAAATAACTCAACTAGAATTGACTATGAGAAAAAATAATTTGATAATTTTCAAGTTAGAAGAGAGTGAACGGACCTCAGAAGAACTTCTATCAATGATACTTGACCAAATAAATAAATCGAATGACCAGTTCAAAGTTGAAGAAACGGACATGACAAGCTGCTTTCGCTTATGCAAAAAAATCGAAGGAAAAATAAGACCAATCAGGCTAGTTTTCAAAAACTTTGAGAAAAAACAACAAGTTTTATTGGGAAAAAAGTTGGGGGCAAATTTAACTGACGGAAGATCTTCCAAAATCAATGGTTGAAGCTCGGAAACTTCTTATCCCAAAACTGCTAGAGTTTAAGAGAGAAGGAAAGAGGGCTTACTTTAAATTTAACGAACTCGTTGTAGATGGAAAAGTTTGGACAGGAAACGAACAAGAAAATCCAAGGAAAAGAATACGATCATATAAAAGCTCACCACCAGAACAACCAAAGAACAAAGAAATAAACAGTAATAAGACAAAACTGTTATAATAGGATCAACCGAAATGAACCCCAAGAAACAACCGACAAATCCAATAAGAAAATTTCTTACTACAAAAACCGCTAACGAATTTTTATAGAAAAATACAATGACCCACAAACCTCGAAACAACAAAACATATAATAACAAATAGCAATTCCTACTTAACAATAAAAAGACGAAATATGAAGACCATGCATCAACATTAAATATCGGACATAACCAAAACCCACATTCAACTATAATACAACAACAATCCTTCCCAACCCGGTTGATCACCGTGGGAAGAGTAGATCAACACCACTCATAATGGGTGATTTTTTAAGAGGTTTAAAACTTAAAAAAAAAAACACAAAAAATTCGAAAAAATGAATGAAACATTTATTTGATTCGATAGTTTGAACCTTGCAATTTAATGTTTAAAGATAATTTCATGCAAATGTTGACCGCGGCTGCGTCTCAGGTAGCCATCCGCTGAGTCCCTATAGACATTAGCCTTGACATACCCCCACAAAAAATAGTCTAATGGTGTCAAATCGCACGATCTAGGCGGCCAATTGACCGGCCCGAAACGTGAAATTAACTGTTCACAAAACTCGCCTCGCAATTGCGCCATTGTTTCGCGTGCTGTGTGGCATGTGGCACCGTCTTGTTGAAACCACATATCATGCAAGTCAAGAACTTCCATTTCGGGCAAAAAAAAGTTTGTTATCATCGCTCGGTAGCGTTCACCATTGACAGTAACGCTGCGATTCGCATCATCTTTGAAGAAATATGGACCAATAATGCCGCCGGCCCATAAACCGCACCAAACAGTGGCTTTTTCGGGATGCATTGGTAGCTGTTGCAATGCTTCTGGCTGATCTTCACTCCAAATGAGGCAATTTTACTTATTTACGTACCCATTCAACCAAAAATGAGCCTCATCGCTGAACACAATTTTTCGATAAAAAAGCGGATCCTCTGCCAGCTTTCCAAGAGCCCATTCACCAAAAATTCGGCGTTGTGGTAGGTCGGCTGGCTTTAGTTCTTGCACCAGCTGTATCTTAAAAGGCTTTACGCCCAAAACCAAGGCCTAACTGCTGGGAACGGCGCCGAATCGACATTTCGCGGTCTTCTGTCACACTAGCTGATACGGCCGCAATATTTTCTTCACTACGCACAGTACGTAAACGTTATGGTGGTTTAATGTCCAACAAAGTAAATTTGGTGCGAAATTTGGTCACAATCTTCTGAATAGACTGCTCAGAAGGTCGAGAATGCCGACCATAAAATGGAAGCAGCGCGCGATGAACATTTCGAACAGAGCACGAATGTTGATATTAAAATTCAATAATTTGCAAGCCTTGTTCATTTGTAAGACGATCCATGGTTAAATTGCAAACCAAACTGAAGCTGTTTGACAGTGACACAAGGTACTAAACACACGTCAGCTGTCAAAACCAGTGTTGCCAAAACCAAACCAGCTAAAAAATCACCCGTTATAAGAACAATGAAACAGAAAACTGTACCCACAAGAACCAACACGGAACTCTAAAGATCTGTACTTTCAATGTCAGGACACTTTCCTCAGATGAGAAACAGGAAGAATTGAGATAAGCGCTGGAGAAAATTAAATGGGACATTATAGGACTATCAGAAACAAGATTACTAGGACAAAAAATAATAAATAATGAACATGATATCTTTTGCTATGTAGGAGAAACAAAAGGCCTATACGGTGTTGGATTCCTTATTAAAAAAGAACTTAAAGCAAAAATAACTGACATCAAGCTACATAATGAAAGAATGTGCAGCATACAATTAAGTATAAAAAACACGAAAATGACATAAATTCAAGTATATGCACCAACAGAAAAAGCTGATGACGAAGAGATGCTAAGGTTCTACAACAACTTAGATTAAATATATACAAAAAACAAATCAGAAGTAATGTATGTGATTGGAGACTTTAACGCTAAGCTTGGAAAGAGACAAAACGAAGAAGAAAAGAAATCAATAGGACCCTACGGAGATGGAGAAAGAAACGAAAGAGGAGAAAGGGTAATACGATGGATCGAAGAGATGAATTTGAAATTTGGTAATTTTTCAAGAAAAAGGACAACAGAAAATGGACGTGGATATCACCGAATGGTAAAATAAAAAATGAAATAGACCTGATTCTGACAAACAAAATTGAAAAAACTATCAATTATGGACACCAAAACATCAAAAGATAAATTATCCAACAATACAAAAATCGTAATCTCAAGTAGAGATACTCTACGAACCAAGCAACAATTACTTAACCAAGAAAAAACTGAACTAAAAGAATTAAGAAAAACTATCAAATTAGAAATAAGGAAAGATATCAACAAGTTCAACGAAACAATAGCTAGAGATGCGATTAGACAAACAAAATCAATAAGGAAAACAAAATCATCATTAACAGTCAACAGGAATGGATTATTAGCTTAAAAAGCCAAAATGCAAGCAACATAACAAATAGAAAAGAGTTAAACGAAAATGCTGCTAAGTTCTTCGAAAAACTATTCTCCTCGACCAAGCATATAACTGAAGAAGAAAACATTGAAAACATAGATATCAATCTCCTAACAACGCAAACTCGCATGTTTAGCAAAGAAAATATTGAAAGGACCATAGACGATTTGAAAAAGGACAAATGCAATGGAATTGATGGAATCTCTGCAGAAATGATAATATACGGGAAAGAATCGCTTTCCGAAACCTAAAAATTTATGTTTAACGAAATCATAAGAACTCAGCACCCTAAGCAATGGAGAGAAACATCCATTACACTTATACATAAAAAAGGAAAAAAAGACGATTTTAACAACTATAGACCTATAAGTAACATTTCGACAATTTATAAGCTGTTTTCAAAAACAATCTACAGGAACATCAAACAAGTTTTTAACAATAAACAACCTAGGGAACAAGCTGGATTCAGAGAAGGTTTCTCAACAACAGACCACCTACGGACGATGAATTAACTAATAGAAAATTGCAAGAATTTCAACAACCAATATACTTTCTATTCATAGACTTCAGTAAAGCATTTGACAGCGTTGAACACGAAAAAATATGGACATCTCTAGAAAATCAAAATATGGACCCAGACGTTATAAGGACTATCAAAATCATATACAAAAAGAGGCTGGGTGCGACCCACACTGATATCTTCCCATTATGCATAATTTGAAAACTTGGCGTTGCTGACATTAATCGATTTACATACTTTTTATGCTGATTGTTAACAATTTTACTAACAAAAAAAATGTCAGAGATGTTAAAGCGGGAAAACAATATTTTCTTAACTTTTTGTAGTTTTGTATTTATTGTAAGAAATGTAAATTTGATATTCGTCAATATTTTATCATTTTTTAGGTATTGACAAATGCATTATGTTAAAAATGAAATACATTTTAAGTCAATAGCATTGCTTGTTGGGATGATATTTAAGCAGAAAAACAATTTTTGACACTTTTCGGTAAATTTCAGTTTTGGTTTTTTATTTTTCGTAAAAAAACTGCCAATTCGATATGTGTCAAAAAAGGACCATATGTTCAAAATTCTATTACGCAATAAATGAAATAGATTCGAAGTTAAAATGATTGACGATTTTGGACATATTCAAGTCAAGAAACTACTTTTGACATTTTTTGGTAAATTTTTGATTAAGTTTTTTATTTTTTGTAAATAGACTGTCAATTCGATATTTGTCAAAATTGTAGCATATATTAATAATTGTATTTTGTATGCACATAAATAAGTTTGAAGTCAATATCGGTGCTCATTCTCGAGATATTCAAGTCAAAAAACACTTTTTACCAACTTTTGGAAGAATTTTTTGTACTTTTTTATTTTTTGTAAAAAAACTGTCAAATGAATTTTTTTCAAATAATAGAAAACAGTTTTGAAGAGAATATCATTCTTCCTTCATTGTATATTTTCGCGCCAAAAAATTTTGTTTTAGTTTTTCAATTTTTAAAAAATAACGGTAAGTTGGAAATTTTTAAAATTTATATCAAATCTGTATCACATTACAATGTATACAATAAAATTTATTTAAAGTCAATGGCACCTGAGATATTTGCTTCCAACCAAAATGTTCACTTTTTTTAAAAACTGCTATAGTGAAAAAACTGCTTGACCAATTTTTATAAAAGTCCTTTCTGTATCTTTCGAAGTTATAACCTGTCGAACAAAATTTAACTGGAGTCGATATCTCTACTCATTCTTGAGATACCGTGGACGAAAAAGGGTATCTCGAACGTACGAACGTACAAACGTACGAACGTACGAACGTACGAACGTACGAACATACGAACGTACGTACACACGCACACACAGACATCTCTCTACAAATGACGGATCTAGATTCTAGGAACCTTGAAACGTCCAGATTTGTCAAAAATTTCAATTTTACAAATCGGACCCATTACAATAACTCCCTATGGGAAGTTAAAAATAATGTAGCACAAATAAAAGCAGAGAGTACAGGACGTACATTTAAAATAACAAAAGTGATGACAAACCACATCAGAGAAGATATAATTCTGGACCATGAAAAAATAGAATACATAAAGGACTACATATACATATACTTGGGACAACTAAAATCTTTTCAGGGCCAAGAGAAAAAAGAAATCAACAGACGCATCACAAACAGCTGGAAACAATTCTGGAGCCTCAAACAGATTTTAGAATTGGACCAAATTGTAGAAACACGAAAATATCTCTTCGACTCCGCTATTTTACCGGTGCTTACTTATGGACTACAAACTCTGAGCATGACTACGAAATCTCTTGACCAACTAAGGATCTGTCAATCCAAAATGGAAAGAAAAATCCTCAGAATAAGACCCAGCGAAAGATAAGAAATGAAGACATTCGAAACAGTACTCAAATAATTGACGTGATGGATAGAAGTAAAAGACAAAAATGGAGTTGGGCAGGACATATTTCAAGACTACAAGATCAAAAATGGACAAAGTTGGCAACAAAATGGAGACCGGAAAGCAAGAGACGAACAGGCCTACCGAACAAGAGATGGAGCGACGATCTTTGCCAAATAAACGAAAATTGTTACAGTGAGGCGAAAAATCGAGACCTATGGGCCGCTTTGGGGGAGGCTTACGCCAAAAACTAATAATAAAAATTGAAAAAAAATAACCAAACTTTTAAATATCAAATTATCTTACTTTTCCATTATCTAATTAATAATTCTATATTTGTAATTTGTATCATTATACCAAATAATTTGTAAAATTCTAATTTAAAAAATTGTATCTATAGATGTATTTAAATGCACTTAAAATGATAAGGCAATAAAAGCTTATATAATAAAAAAAAATCCAACTGGACAAACCGCGAATAAAAGGAAAAATTAATTAAAATAATGGAATAAAAACCCGGAGATAGCAATGGGTTTGAAGTATCCGGTATCCTTCTCCTCTGAACTTCTTCAGCACCATCTTCATTTATAAACAACACAAACGCCATATTTTCATTTTTTATTTAAGTATTTTATGTTTTTATCAAAAAATTTAAATTATTAAACAATAAACAAAACAAAACAATTACAAATAAAAAGATTTCACTTTTTGGTTTTGACATTTCACAAACACTTCTCTTTTGTGTTTGATCTTTAGTGTGACCAAGTATGTACGAAAAAAATTAAAATTTAGAACTAGCCATGAACAACTTATTTTTTTTAAGAATAGTTTCAAAACAACTGAGTTGACACAAAACATGTAATGAATATGTATTTATTTATGGTTAAACATTGCTTTATAATGAAAAAATGTATTATTTATTTTGTTTTATGATTCCTTATCCAACATCTATAAAATGTTTAGAAACAATAAAATGTATATTGGAAAGTGGAGCGCGGATATAAACCAAGGAATCGAGAGAGACCGTATGCTGGACTACGATATTATACCGAGAGTGCAGACTGCTCTCTTAGGTAGAGGTAAGATGTGGCGTGATGAATACGTATATCAAATGTATTCGTGGAAAGAACTTTCCTCGTCTCTCTTAAACGCTTTTTCAAACGTCACTGACCTACTTAGGAGTTTGGCAAACATAGAAAGTGAATCTTATAAAACGTACGCAGACTTTATTATGGAAAAGGCTAGACAAGTGAACAGTTTGCCATTTCAAATTCCTGAGGATATAACTGTCAAAGTTATTATACCTATAGGTTGTATCTCAGATACATATAAGTCTAAGAAACTCTCTGACGTTTGTTATGCCAAAATCAATCCAGGACCTGACGGAACACCTTATGGTCCATACGTTAGAAACCTCGAAGGAAACTAAGAGAACAAAAGAAAAGTAGAGTCATCTTTGAATTGTAATAAAAAGCCTCGTCTTGAAACGGACAAACGATGTAATGGGTGTGGACATATAGGCCACCTCCGCTCCGTGCAAACTGTCCTCAAAAATATTATGTCGAAAAAAATTACTCCAATGTTTTCAAGGAAACCTCTTGAAAACCGGGAAAAGTGTGGATATTGTGGTAAGGTTATTGCTGTGGATGTGGAACGAACGATGGTCTCTGAAAACAAAACCATGGTGACTGTCAAAGAAACAAATTATAGCTGTCTTCTAGATACTGGATCGGATTGCTCTTAAATCAGGGCAGACATATCAAATGGAATTTCTATTCCCAAAGAAAAACATCTTATTTCAGTGCAGGGTATCGATAGGGATCCCATACTGTCAATAGAGAAAATGTCTTACCTGTTTGATTTAAAGAAGTGGAAGTGAGGGTTTTTTTTTTATAGATCAAGAATATATTAAATCTGAAATGCTTGTTGCGCGGGATATACTCAATGACCTTTTGTTAGAAACACTAAAGAGATAACAAGGGATACATTTTTGTTCAGCTACTGGAAAGGTTGACAACCCGCTGCAATTGCAATTAGGTACACACGAAAGAGTTTTGGAAAAATATTCAAAGTACATTCTTAAAGGGTATCCTACAGAGGTTTTTAAAACTGGATCCCTAGAAATCCGTCTAAAAAAGGAAACGTTAAGAGCGGTACGTCCAATTAATTGTCGTCATAATCGTCCTAGCAGATCAACAATTGAGCGTCTAGTGAAAAATTTGAATCCACAGGCACAGTACAAAATGTTCCCGTAAGACAGTAAAGTGCCCGTAGTGTCGAGAATATTGCTGCCGTTGAGGCTTCAGTTGCAGAAAGCCCAAATGTGACTCTCACACGTCGTTCTCAAGGGTTGGGCAATGGCATCTCTGTGACGTCGTTGTGGCTAATTTTGCGAAAAGATCTTGGCCTACATCCTTACCAGATTAAATTGATGCAAAAACTGAAGCTGCTTGACTACTTGATATCCAAAACCGTTTTTGTTTTATTTAAAAAAAATCTTTTATAGCGCTCTTATTGAAAAACCCTTTATCTATCGGGTGTAAGCACATTTTTTGATATCTCCATTTTTGAGGCAAATGAAAACCAAAGTAGATATATAATAAATATAGTTTGAAAAAAAACTAAAAAACACGCTTTTAAAACCCATCATACTAAAAAAGCGGAAAATAATTTTTAATATAAGCTGAAAACAATAATGAACTAAAAATACAAGTGTTATTGTGAAAAAGCGTTGGGCGCATTGGCCATATTTTTTTTTCATATATCGAGCGCCCCACGCTTATTCACAATAACACTTGTATTATTAGTTCATTATTGTTTTCAGCTTATATTAAAAATTATTTTCCGCTTTTTTAGTATGATGGGTTTTAAAAGCGTGTTTTTTAGTTTTTTTCAAACTATATTTATTTTTAACTTTTTAGTTTAACGTGCTTTAAAAGCGTGTTTTTTAGTTTTTTCAAACTATATTTATTTTTAACTTTTTAGTTTAACGTGCTTTAAAAGCGTGTTTTTGTAGTTTTATTTAAACTGTATTTATTTTCACAGATTTGATGTTTTTTTGTGATTTAAGAAAACATTGAAACATTTCATTGACCCATTAAGTTGATTGAAATTGTAAATGAAATTGGAATTATTTATTTATTATTTAAAATCTCGTAATTTTAATTAAAAAAAAAGTCACCCCTAGCTAGGATTTGATCCCACGACCCTTGACACTTAAACTGAAACGTGACCGCGCTTTAACCAACTGAGCCACCGCGGCACTTAAAATGAGAGAGTCTATTAATATTTATAAGCGCATAATAAAGTCAGGAAAAAGCAGGAGCTGTGGGATTAAAATATTTAATCCTGGTAATCCTGATAAGGATATTGAGATAAACTTATGAAATTATTGTTTTGCCACCGGTTCTTGATATGTGTACAAAATTTTATTAAAATCGGTTCGTGTAAAGTGGGTCAAAATCGAGTGTAAGGGTGTCGGTTACATACATACATACATACCAGGGACGAAGCGTCCATATATTGAGTGGAATGAGTGCTTCCGTAAAGCAATTCAAAAAATTATATGATTTAAGCAAAGAAATTTTAATTCGAAACTGACCTAATTGAATTTTATTTAATCTCTTCTGTAAATTAATAAAATCTCATAATAAAAGTCGTTCAGGAAAAACAATGCAAAACTAGGTATAACTACAAAAACTCAAACTTCAATTCCACGGGGATTGCGCAATATCACTCCATTATACACTCACGCTTGCAAACAAATATTTGGAATGCATACCAGCTAGGCATTCTGATATATCGCCTACACTCAACTCTCACTCAATCTCATTCAAAGCAAATTTTTTAATTTGTTGGGGTTCATATAAGAAGCGAAGATTGAATTGAGTGAACTCATTATGAAAACAAAAGTAGAGCAGGAAAGGAGAGATTTGAGTTATTTGCTTCTTCTCATTCATTGAAATAGGGGTTGAAAAGTTTATTTAACACTTGTGTGTTCCTTTTTCTTGTTATGTTTTTATCTGTGTGTGTGCCAATCGCATTGTCAACAATGCTAATATTTTGTGATCAATGATATTTTTCTTAAAAAATGAAACTAACATTTAATTTTACATTAGTTTTAACTTATTACTCAATTTAATATTTAAAAAAAATGAATTTTATAAAATTGTCTTTTACATTTGTGTAATAAAAGAAATATGATCTTGATAAAAACTTTGTATTTAAGTTCAATCATAAGTGCTTCCGCTTCCAAAAAAGTCACGCCTCGTGCCTGATACATACATACATACATACATACATACATACATACAAGTGAAGCTAATATAAGCGTGTTATGTTATAAGCGTTAGAATTAAAGTCAACCTAATTGTAAAATAAAATGAACAATTAAATATAATTAGTTAATCTTACAAATAAATTAACTTGTGTTTTATTATCTCACTATAAATAAGAGCAAACATCCAACAGAACAATTTTCAATCCAGAGTTCCAAACGGTCAAGATAATAGGCCAAATCAAGAAGGTACATCAGGTCAAAATTTGTCCAATAATTTTACAAGACAATCAAATCAAAGTCACAATAGTAATCAATCACGCCAAAATTCAAGCTATAATAATTCTAGTCGTATATTTCGAAATGACAATAATAGTGTCCAATCAATTAACTCAAGCATGTCGGTTGAGCCTATGGACATTTCACTAAATGTACAAAACGAAAGTCGTGTTGAAAATTCAAATTTAGTGGCAGCACAAACAAACGACTACCCTATATAGTGATTAAGAACCATATAAGACCTCTTAGATTTATAATTGATTGTGGTGCTGAATATAGTGTTATCTATAAAAATATTTGCCATCTAAAGTGGAAGATATCTTCAAAGAATTTTACCCTAAGAGTTCTTGACCGCAACGTTAGTACAAATATTGAGTATTCTTTTCCTATTTTTGAAGAATTTAAACAACCAATTAGTATTATCAATTTTGTTGAGTTCCAATTCCATGATCATTTTGACGGGCTTATTGGAAACAATATTCTGTGTAACCTAAACCAGTAATCGACTACAAAAATCGAATCTTGAAAACGGCCTTTGCTTCAATTCCCATATTTTTCAATTCAGAAGAGGAAATTTACAATAATTTTTCTTTTGAAATTCAAAAATCTTTTATTTTTTGTAATGAAACCTCTGACCCTGAGACAGATAAAAATGTCTTCTCTCCATATCTAAATAAGAATGATACTTTTAAGCTTAAATCCCTTATTCATTCTTACCAAGATATCTTTTACAAAGAGGGGATTTGACATTCACAAGCAAAATCAGACATCAAATCAAAACGAAAACTGAAATTCCTACTTACACTAAGCTTTATCGCTATCCAGAGATACAGTACTCTGATGAAGTTGATAATCAAATTAGGGAAATGCTTAAACAAAAAATCATTGTTCCAAGTAATAGTCCTTACAACTCGCCAATTTAGATCGTCCTAAAAAAAGTTGATTCTGAAGGTAAGAAACAATTGCGACTTGTAATCGACTATAGAAAATTAAACGAAAAACCTATAGACGATGGCTTTCCAATGAATAATTCTGAAGAAATATTTGATAAGTTAAGAAAGTGTAGGTAATTATTTTTCTGTAATTGACCTTGTGAAGGGATTTCACCAGATCGAAGTCGAACCAAAATATAGACCAAAAACAGCACTTTCCATAAAAATTAGGCCATTATGAATTCTTAAGGATGCCAATGGGTTTAAGAAATGCTCCTAAAACTTTTCAACGACTGATGAATTTTGTTCTCAAAGATTACATTAACAAAATATGTGTGGTGTATTTAGATGACATTCTAATTTTTTCAACGAGTTTCGAGGAACATTTACAATCCTTAAAGAAAATTCTTCAAGCTTTAAGAGATTCTAACTTAAAGATCCAATCCAATAAATGTCGATTTGCTGAACTTTCCACTTTTTATCTCGGTCACATAATAGATGCTTATGGTATAAAACACGATCCAAATAAAATTAAAGCGATTGTAGACATGAAACTTCCAATGAGTGTCAAAAGCATAAAGCAATTCTTAGGTATAACAGGGTACTATCGCAAATTTATTAAAGATTATGCGAAGGTTGCCCACCCTATGATTAAGTATTTGAAAAAAAATCAAATAAATTTGAAAAATAATGAACTAAAAATACAAGTGTTATTGTGAAAAAGCGTTGGGCGCATTGGCCATATTTTTTTTTCATATATCGAGCGCCCCACGCTTATTCACAATAACACTTGTATTTTTAGTTCATTATTGTTTTCAGCTTATATTAAAAATTATTTTCCGCTTTTTTAGTATGATGGGTTTTAAAAGCGTGTTTTTTAGTTTTTTTTTCAAACTATATTTATTTTTAACTTTTTAGTTTAACGTGCTTTAAAAGCGTGTTTTTTAGTTTTTTCAAACTATATTTATTTTTAACTTTTTAGTTTAACGTGCTTTAAAAGCGTGTTTTTGTAGTTTTATTTAAACTGTATTTATTTTCACAGATTTGATGTTTCTTTGTGATTTAAGAAAACATTGAAACATTTCATTGACCCATTTAGTTGATTGAAATTGTAAATAAAATTGGAATTATTTATTTATTATTTAAAATCTCGTAATTTTAATTAAAAAAAAAAAAGTTACCCATATAGCTAGGATTTGATCCCACTACTATTGACGATCAACTGACGTGAAACGTGACCGGGCTTTAACCAACTGAGCCACCGCAGCACTTAAAATGAGAGAGTCTATTAATATTTATAAGCGCATAATAAAATCAGGAAAAAGCAGGAGCTGTGGGATTAAAATATTTAATCCTGGTAATCCTGATAAGGATATTGAGATAAACTTATGAAATTATTGTTTTGCCGCCGGTTCTTGATATGTGTACAAAATTTTATTAAAATCGGTTCGTGTAAAGTGGGTCAAAATCGAGTGTAAAGGTGTCGGTTACATACATACATACATACATACAAGTGAAGCTAATATAAGCGTGTTAAAAACAACTCTTAATGTTCATGAATTCGGAAACTTTGAAAAAAATCCAGGGAGAATATTTTAAGGAATGAAACGATCAATTTCTTTTACTGTCCGCGGTGCTTTCCATTGAGCGATTGGCAATTCTGCTGGAGAAGTTTCATGGTTAGTTTTATGTTCATAATCCTGTTTAACTTCTGAAATGTTTTCAATTTTTTCCGAGTTCTTTTCAAGACCTCTTCGCCCACTTCAAAAGTTTTACTTATTACTTTTTTACAATTTTCTTTTTCAATAACATTATTAGATTTAGTATTTATATTTTTCCCATTTACATTTTTATTAACATTTTTAATAAAATTAAGATTTTTATTTCCTACTTTATCATTGATTTTTGGATTCACATAATCTAACAATTTCGTAGGCTTAAATGAAAAGATCAATTGTGAAGGCGAAATCCCGGTCGTTGTTGTTGGTGTATTATTATAAACCATAAGTAAATCAAAAATCTTATTTTCAAAACTTGACACTGACTGATGATCTAAAACAATTTTAGTGAGCTTATCTTTTACCGTTCTAACCCCACGTTCTGCTAAGCCATTGCTCTGACTGTGGTAGGGTGGAGTTTTTAAAAAAAATATTTTTTTTTGTTTCGCAATATTTTTTAAAAAGAAACGCTGAAAAAGGCGGACCATTGTCCGTCACGATTTGCTTTGGATACCCAAAAATTATTTTAATTTGTCTAGCAAAGCATTTAGTGTCGTTGAAGACATAATTTTTACAACAATATACTTGCTAAACGCATCAATAATTGCAGTAGTCAAGGCGGTATCTTTAGGATACATGGGTGGGAAAATCCTCCGAGGGTCAATACCATCTTCGACCCTCACCCCTCACCGTCCAGTGCAGCGGTAGCAAGAACCCCCCTTCCGGCGAGCTAGGTCGTGCGTGTGCAAGCTAGTGATGGGCGCATTCGAATGATGCAATCGATTATAATCGATTCAAACAACATCTCGAGATATCTCGATTCTTAAATTTAATCATTCGAATGATTTCCCGCACTCATCCTAAGTTGTATTCACTGTTTAAAGCACAGTGAACGCCATACCTTTTTCCACTAATTTTTTGTCTCAAATGTAATCTCCCCTCTTTATTTTCCAATAAGCTCATCAGCATTTCTCCTATCGTATGTCTTCTCTCTCATTTATTTTACGGTGCCATGCGCAGTGCGCATGCCAATGGTTTCACTCGAATGAAAACGATTACTATTTTCATTCGAGATCTCCATCCCCTTTTCTATTCACATTTTTCATACGACATACGAGTATATCTCAGTTCTCAGTTCTCGATCTCGGTTCTCGGTTCTCGGTTCTCGGTTCATTCCACGACAAAGAATATTATGTATGAATAAAAAAGCGATCACTCGCATCTCGAACACCGTTGGAGTTACATGACAAAAAATCTTCTTTTTTTAGCGAATTTCAGTAGGTATTTTTTTTATGTTTATACTCGTATGTTAGTAAATCAAATTATATTTATTTAAAAATCATATAAAATAGAAATTCCATTTTCGATAAAAATAAAAAATCAAGAAAATGAAACCAGGTGGAAAAACTTCCCTTGTTTGGACATTTTTTCAAAAAGACTCGATTGGAAGTTCTGTAAACTGAAAAAGAAACTAAAATTTTTTGGAAATACCACAAATTTAAGACAACATCTCTTACGCATACATCCTATGCAATGGAATAATGAAACGGGAGCTGAAGTTTGTCAACATCAAAATCAAGACAGTCATGTTACTTTGGAACCCGGTTCTTCAACTTCAACAGGTAGAGTTGTTGCTGGAACGAGTTCCAGTAAAAGATTTGCTGCAAATGATGTGCAAGAACGGGAAACGCCAATGGTAAGTCATAGAAAACAAATGCGTCTATATGGAGTAAAAGAAAAGGAATTTTCACAAAATGACAAGAGCAGCATAGACAAGTGCTTGCTGAAAATGATAGCAATGGACTATCAGCCTCTCTCAATTGTAGAAAATTCAGGGTTTCTTGAATACACAAAAATGCTTCAACCACTCTACATGCCACCAGGCAGAAAAGTTTTGACAACGACATTACTGCCCAATTTGTACAATGAAATTACAAGAAAAATAAGGAAAATGTTGTCTTCAATAGAATATGTAGCAATAACAACAGATATGTGGACATTAGATAGTAATAAATCATATTACACCGTGACCTGTCATTTTAATTTCAATGACAAATTGTTTTCACCGGTGCTTGCTACACGAGAAATGCATGATTCCCATACTGGAGCCAATATTGCTGTGGTATTGAATAGCGTTTTCCAGGAATGGGAGATTGGCCACAAAGTTGTAACCGTTGTGTCAGATAATGCTGCAAATATAAAAAAAGCTATAAACGATGAACTAAAAAAACACCATCATCCATGTGTTTCCCATACACTTAATTTGTGCGTTAACGAAGCCATAAATGCCAACTTAGGTTTTTCAGAAATCATAAAGAAATGTATAACGCTTATTGGACACTTCAAACATAGCTCTTTGGCGACAGAAAGACTAAAGAAAGTTCAAGCAGATATGGCACTTCCGCAGTTAAAAATAAAGCAAGATGTTGTTACTAGGTGGAATTCTTCTCTCATAATGTTGGAAAGGCTTTTAGAATTAAAAGCTCCCTTGTCAGTAGCTATAACTGATATGCCAAAGGCGCCCGTCTTCCTGATGGCATCTGATTGGGAAATCATTCAAGATTGTATTCCAATCATAAGGCCGTTTCACAAATCGACAAAAGAGTTTTCAGGCGAAAAATTTCCAACGTTATCTTTGGTGATTCCCTTAATCAGAGGCGTTCAATTAAAAATCAAAATCCCAAGACTAATATAGGCTGTGCACTTCAAAAGGATTTATCACTAGCCTTGGTAAAACTTCATTGGTTTTGAAAGCAACAAAATAACTGCAAAAGCAACTCTGTTGGATCCTAGATTAAAAAAAAACAGCTTTTGGTCTAGAAGAAAATGCGAAAAATGCTGAAAAATGGCTTAAAGAAGAACTTGGACTTTTTTCAAACCGTAATATGACCACCCCCACAGTCACAACAGAAGAAATCAATTTGTCGGAGGAAGCAACGGTTGAAAGAGATGAAGACTCTTTATGGGTTCATTTTGAAGAAAAGTTGGCTAGAGTACAAACAGTTGTAACTCCCGAAACAACAGTTACCTTGATGCTGAGACAGTATCAGGAATTACCTCATGTCCAGATTTCAGGAAATCCACTTGAGTTTTGGAAAAATCACAAAAGCTCTTTACCAGAAATGTACAAATTGTATATGAAATATTCAGCTATACCTGCCACGTCTGTGCCATCAGAACGTGTATTTTCAAAGGCAGGTCAACTGACAAATGACCGTCGAAATCGATTGCTGGACAAAAATTTGGACAAAATTATTTTTCTAAACAGCTACTTTACACAAAATGAAGAATTTTAATTACATAGTTATTTTTTTTTATTGAAATGTTTCTTTATTTTCTTACTATATTTATTATATGTATATGTTTTATTAAAGTGCCTACATAATGTACATACATGATATGAAGTCTGATGTAATTTGTTCTGTTCATTTTTAGTTATTAAATATTATTTATTTATCAAATATGTTTTATTAAAGTACCTTCATAGTACATACATAATATGAAGTCTGATATAATTTAATCTGTTCATTTTTACTTATTAAATATTATTTATTTATCAAATTCAGCATTCTTTTCTTAATTATTGTTACTACCTACCATTAAAAACAAATTAAATAAAAATCAAAAGATCTTAGCTTCTTTTCTTAGTAGTTTCATATCTCGAATGATCATTCGATTATTCAGATCATTCGAATACTAACATCTCGATTGTTGAAATCATTCGATTATGCACATAACTAGTGCAAGCATGCCAAGCTGCCGTTGCCTGGACACCCTCACCTTCCTGCTGCCAGGATCAGCCTCTAGAGCCTGTAGCTAAAGGTTGTAATGGTGGTAAGGGAAGGTGTGGCATAACACCTCGTGGGTATTTTGTTACATAATTGTAAGACAATTCTTACCTATAAAATGGAAAAAATCCATATGAATCCTATCAAACGGTTCATCGACTTTAGGCCAGACTGAAACGCACTTTTCTTTTGGAACGGATTGTGTTTGTTCACAAATCTCACATTGCCTTACAAACGTTTCTATTTCCTTGTCTATGGAAGGCCACCAAACGTATGACCTAGCGAGCATTTTCATGCGTCCCATACCTGTATGGAACTCATGAAGAAGCTTTAATATTTCTTTTCGTAAAACAAAAGGAATACAAACTTTGGACTCTGGTTTATTTTTGCACATCGTAGAGATGTGCCCCTTTTTTCCGCACGTAAAGCACTCCCAATCTATGGCTGGACAATTTTTATGGTTTGCTCTACCACAACGCGGACAGGTCTTTTTGTGACGATGACGATTGTTGTTGTTTTTAGTGAAATTTGGCTTTGACGACTTGGGTTAGTAACTACCCCTTGTGGAACAAGTTTGGAGTTAGACTGGGGACCAACATTCTTATAACGATTTTGACTATAGATTGCATGAGTGGTGTTGGGTGACTGTACAGAAACGGATACTCGTTCTGATGCTTCTACGGCTAATGCTTTTTCACAGCATTGCAGGAACGTGAAACTCTCATTTTCTAGTAGGACTTGTTGAATTTTCTCATGTCTAAGGCCCACGATGAAACAATCTGCTAACTCTTCATCTAGCAAGCGTAATTTGTAGACACCTAGTTGGATTCCAAGGTCGCATCTTAATCTGCCGATGTCCCTGGCTCTGGTTTTAAGACGTCACCGAAATCACAATCCTGAGCAGCAGCTTTAAGCTTGACGATAAATTCACTGATTTGTTCACCGGGTTGTTGAACAACGTTGTGAAACTTAAAGCGCTGCGCACGTTTATTAGGCTTTGGGGCAAATTGAGATCTCAGAAGAGCCAAATTTTCGTCGAAAGATTTATTGCTTGGAGAATCTGGATACGTTAACTTAGACAACAGTTTGTACATTGACTTGCCCATGACGCCAATAAACAGTGGGTTTTGTCCTTCGGGTTTCACTGCGTTCAATGCAAACAGGTTTTTTATTCTGTCTTCATAAACTTTGAAGTTGTCACCGCTTTCAAAAGGCTCAACACTGCCTATTAATTTCAACATATTTAACACGATATAGACTTTTGAACGTATTAATTTTAAGACTTTTATTTTGTATTCTTTATCCTCGTCGCCAGAATATTATGTTTTCTCATAAAATAAAACCACGTGATATAACGTAAAAAGAATTCAGTTCATTTATTAATCGCTAACATTATCTCTAAAAACAACTAGTTACAGCGGAGGTTGATATTCAACAACTGCGAGATTTGCAATTTAGCAAAACACGATCGTCAGCCCATTCAAACTCCCCTTCAGATTAGTGAATCACCAGAACAAATACTTGAAGCAATCAAGCAAAGAATTCAGTATCTTGGCAAACCGAAAAAAAATAGTTTCAGATGGTGAAACTTGCATTTTACATTCGGCTGTTGAATCAATTTTTAAAAGATAATGACATTAGTCACCAGAGGACTACAGCGGGAATGAAAACAGGTAATGCGGATATTGAACGATTGCACGGGACTCTAAACGAACATCTTAGACTTTTAAATGTATCCAAAGACAATTCCAATTTGAATGAAAAAATATTTAATATTATAAATGCCTACAATAACACTATACACTCCACAACCAAATTTAGACCGATTGATTTTATTACTTAAAATATTTCTAAAGAAGATATTGGGAATTTGGCAAAATCATTAAAACTTAATAAAGAAGCTCATATAATGAAGAGGAATAAATTATCTGAACACAACGAAACTAATAAACAATGCCAGGACATAGTTAAAAACAGGACAGTTATAAAAAGCAAACCAAAATACAAAGACTAGGTGCATATTCCACTGAAGGTAATTATACTACAGACAAATCGACAAATCGAAACAAAATATTACAAAAATCAACTAAAACGAAAGTATAAATATCAAAACTCTTAAAAACAGGAACTTTAAAGATTTTACCTTCCACTTCCCATTTTAAGAATATCCGCCGATAGGTTTTTTTTCGAATTTTGCTCTGTAGATAGATTAGATTAGATTAGATAAAATTCTTTATTACAATATATAAGTTTTACATTCTTTTAAATCATAGAATATAAGGACTTAGCAAGCTGCCGTCTGCCTGATAGACATTTTTTTTTAACTAAAATACATACATACGTATAAGTATTAAGTATAATATGAAAGTTTTTAAATCTTCATTACACAGTTTTACATTTTATTTATTTTATAAACTTGTTCGACTTTCTAAGAAAAAATTTATTTAAGAAAAAGCGAAACTTAAAAGGAAGTAGTTCTTTTTTTTTTTATAATTACAATTAATTTATAACAGATCATAGATGATAGATAATGTTGAGATACATTTCTTACGGTAAATTTCAAAGATATTACACTTTTTATGCAATTTTAATGATTTGCAACATAAATACTAGACAATTTTCACGTGATTTGAAACACAAATTTTTGAAAGATAGTAAGATCTTTATGCAATTTTGATGATTTGAAGCATAAATACTATACAATTTTCACGTGATTTGAAACACAAATATTGGTTATTTTTTTTAACTGGGAGAATATTTCTTAAGGTTCAAAAACTATTGCGATATGTCAAAGCATGTTTACAAAATTTAAAGAGATTTACCCAACCAATTGATCCGTTGAGAAAATCAATAAGCTCGTTCAAAGTCAAAAAACTAGTTTGGAAATATAATCGCCTTATTTCTTGCAATATTGGGCAAACTGCTATAAAATGGTGAGTACCTTCAAGTTCTCTTAGATTGCAGAGAGTGCAGATTTGTGATAAATCAGATCTATAAGGCACAAAGTTCAAATTAAGTAATTCGACTCTCGCTCTAAAAATGATACCGATAGCTTCTGGAGTCAGTTCCTTGCAAAAGTAGTTAATATCGGATGACAATTGGTGGTTCAGATTCCTGTAAATATTTCTACTTTCTGAAGAGGATGCCCTTTCTAGATATTGTCGATATATCGCGCTATCAGTTTTTGCAATCAGGTCATCGAATAAATTCTGCCATTCAGTAATGTTATTCTCAGTTAGAGAAAGCGTTACATTTTGTGCCGCAGCAAGAAGGTTCCATTCTTTGAAAGGTGTTGCGTTTCTTCGAAGTTGCCTTAACAAAATTGACTTATGAAGTCCGTTATCTCTTTTCACTAATGTAGTAAGATAGTTGGCATGTGATTTGAGATTTTGGATGTAAATCGGTGCTAGACCTGACTCCACATGTAAAGCATACGTTGGTGTTGCGTTAGGTAATTGGAATAGTCGCTTAAAGAAGAATCTCTGGATACTTTCAAATTCTTCATGTTGTGCGTACCCAAATGCTTGCACCCCATAATACATACAAGTATTGACTGTTGCTTTGAACACTCGGTACTTTGATGCTACATCAATGTTTCTGTTGCTGAAAAACGTTGGCCACATCAGATTTATAGCTAGTTTAGCTTCCCTACCTTTCTCCCTTGCATGTTTACTCCAGTTAAGGTTGGATGTTAACAAAACTCCCAGGTACTTGAACTCCTTTACTAAATCGATGTCTTCATTGTTGATAGTCCATGATTCCTCCGGTAGCCTCCTTCGGTGTCTAGATTCAAAAATCATAGCTTTTGTTTTATTTGTATTGATTTGTAGGCCCCAAGTTGAACAGTAGTCTTGAAGTCTGTTGATTTGCAGTTGCAGAGCGCATGGAGTATCAGCCAATAGCACCAAGTCATCAGCATACAATAAGACTTTGACTAAGGAACCCGCAAATAATACCCCTCCCGGAAGAATGTCAGTGACAGCATCAATATAAAGGGCGAACAAAATTGGGCTAAGAATGCATCCTTGGGGAACACCCGTGGATGTCTCAAACCATCCCGATAAGTTGCTTCCATTCCAAACTGCTGCCGTTGTTGTATCCAGAAATTTGGAGTATAACAGAAGAAATTTCCTAGAGACACCTATGGATGATAGCTTGTAGATTAGTGCTTGTCTGTTTACCGTGTCAAAGGCCGCTTTAAAATCCACGAAGCAAACGTAGAGTCTCTTAGAATTTTCTATATACTTTGATGCAATACAAGAGAGCGCAAAAATATGATCCACAGTGGAGAAACCGGACCGAAACCCTGCTTGAAAAATACTCAAGCGGCTTGTTGACTCAATCCATCTTATAAGCCTCTCATAGAGAATTGAGCTAAAAACTTTTCGCAACGTATTTAGAATAGATATGCCCCTATAATTCTCAGCAACGCTAGCCTCCCCCTTCTTGAAAATGGCATAGATAATAGCTTTATTAAAACAGATGGAAACGGAGGCATCATCGTAGAGTTGGTTGAAAAAGTTTACCAGGTAGTTTTTGAACTCCAGAGTAGCGAATTTATAAAATTCGGCAGGGATTCCGTCGATACCAGGAGACTTGTTATTTTTTAATTTATCCAATACTGTATGCAGTTCGTTCAGTGAAATTGGGCAGTCTAGTTCGTATACACAGGTGTGTGGTTGCGCATAGCTAAACTCTAGCATGGTAGTATTATTATTTGCTAACAGCATTTTAAAATGATCTGCAAGACTGTCTTCTCCTATAGCGTTATTGTTTGCAGTTTTTTGAGAACGTCCTCCTAGTTCCCTCACATTATTCCAAAATGCTTTCGAGTCCTTACAAGAGATAAGTTTTTGAGCTAAAAATTTCAGATAATCGTGTTTTTTGGTTAGACATAGTTGTTTGTACTTTTTATTAAAGTGCAGATACTGGGTTTTGAAGAATATAGCGTTTGTCGATCTGAAAAGCTTTAAGAACACAAAAGATTTTTTTCGTAGTCGCTTGCAGTCGTTGTCAAACCATCTATTTACTGGTTCAACTTTTTGGGTTTTGGTAAGTGCATATGAAGCTGATCTCTTTATGGCATCCATTATACTTTCTGCGATCTCATCAATTGATCTCGATGATTGTATTAAAGGCAGGACATTCATATTTCTATTAAGACGATGTTGATAAAGAACACGTCTGTTCTCCATCCATTTTAATTTTTGTAAGTTAAGTGAGGGCCTTTGAATCATATTTTTTTCGAGACAGATTTTCACTGCAATTGGTAGATGAGCAGAGAATGTAGCTGCAAGTACTTCAAAGTCAACTGCGGATTTGACCCATAGACCAGACACAGCACATAAGTCAATGACTGAGTGTCCTTGACGGCTTATAAAAGTGAGTTCGCCTTCATCATCTCCTTTGGAAACTCCATTCAAAACGAAGAAACCGAAGTTTTCGAAGAAATCTAACAGAGTTCTGCCATTAGAGTTAATTGTAGCGTCTTTAGAGTTCCTTTTCACTTTAAAACCATTTTGAGCTTCTGTATGATGTGAAATCGGGTTTTGGTATTCACCGATTCGAGCATTGAGGTCTCCAATCAACATTATATTTCCAAAAGCGTTGTTATTCATCAAACTATATAAGTAATCGAAATCATTCTGCCAGTTATTACAATTTCAATATAGTGGAATGATAAAATACTTGGAAAAATTATTACTGATTTGTATAACAACACTGTTTTCCATATTTTTAAACTCAACAAAACTACCCACAGTGCTTGTTTTAATACCACAAAGAATGCCTCCACTAGCTCTTCCCATTACATTACTTCTAGTGGCTGGAACTCAATTTAATTTATAACCGCTAAAACACTTATTAAAATTATTTTCATTTCCTTGTTCAATAAATGTTTCTAATAAAATAATTATATCAAAATCTAATATAAATTTAAAAAAATCTTGTAACAAAAGCTTACTTTTGAGACCTGTTATATTATAAGACAATATTATAATATTATTTTTTTATGGCAGACGGCAGGTGCACCCTATTGTGACTGATGTCGCATATTGTTTTGTATTTGCCACCTAGATGGCGATGATGATGCATGAGAGCTTGATGCACTGACAGCATCAGCTGTAGGTATCTTCAGTCCCCCGCTGCAGTCGAATAGCTTCAAGACGTTCTCTCCAAACCTCTGCTTTAGAAATGTCATTTCGTTGACAGTTTTGACAATTAATCCTTGTGATAATTTGTAAACAAACGTGTGTTGATCAATTTGAAGCCTATCGCCTTTTATAATTATTTTCGCCGCCGGGTTTGCTTCAAGTAATTTTGTTTTAATGGAATACAGTGTTTGTCGTTTTTTTCCTGTACATGAGTGAATGTTCGCGATTAATACTGATTCCAGAGTTTTTTAGTTTACTCGTTTCAGATATGATGCGATCTACAAGTTCTCTCGATTGAAGCTCTAAAATGACAGTTCCTCGTTTTTTTTGGGTGTTAATAATTTCTCGAGATTTTTGTACAGGTAACACATCAGTCTGCGTAAATTTAAGCAATCCTCTGCAAGTTTGAGTGGCAAGTTCGGTCGGATTGGTGTTTTCATTAAGTGGCAAGTGTACAACAACAATATTTTCATTGGCTTTTCGTGCCAAAGCCTCCATTTGTGATTCAAGAAGATCACATCTTTCCGTCATTAGAGCCAGTTTTTCAGTAAGTTCGGTGTTTGTCAGTTTCAATGATTGAATTTCGGTTGACAATGCTGCAATATCAGATTTTGTAGCAATGTCTTTGATTTTCTCGGTTAGACAGTCATTAAAGATTTGTTTTAAATCGGGAATTGAAAGCTTTCCAACATCGACGGCGTGTGTCATAGTTCTTGCAATGAACCTTTTGTTGTTGGATTCTACTTTCGGTGATGTTTCAGCTACCCCTCTTTTGCGGTACATACAAATAATGTATATTCCGGTACTCAGCAAAAGCAATTTTAATTTTTTGTTTTTACTTTAAAAGAACTGCCTACCTTGTAAAAAATTCAGGCGAATTTCTTCAACTAATAATTTAAAATTATTACTTAGTTTGTCGAAGACAAAAATATATAAATTCAACTTTAATTTAGACTTTTTTTAAATAAAATCGGGAGCTAACAAAACTTCACTACTTTCACTTTTGACAATTCAAACGTCAATCCATTGCTCTGTATTTTGTTCTGTAGACGTAATTCTCAATAATATTTTAATTCATTATGTATGTAGGTATCTAAACGTAATTGGAAACTTTAGCAACACTTTTGCCGTACTGAATATTAATTATATTAACAACTTTTTCGATAATATACATAATAAAACAGAGCGAATCAGTTGGAAGTTAAATCTTAAATTGTTTTTTGAATTCGCAAATCACAACAGCAACATTAAATGACTCCAACAAAAAACAACAACATATATCCTTTCTTCTCTTTAGCGTTCAACCTATTTTGACATCTCATAGATCGTATCCAAAGACATAAGAAATACAGCGGCTCATTTAGAATAAATGAGATCATTCAACTAATTATTCTTAAGGCTGGGTGACCAGCTAAAAAACGGCTGGAATGTAACAAATAAAGCGATAACTTTAACATTTCGAATGCTAATTGATTGAAATAAAAATTAATGAATTCTAAATAAACAGGGCTACACTGCATCATTAAAATATTTTTCTGAGAGTGAAAGAAACTACAATTTTGTCGTTATTTTGATATTAGTGTAAAATGCACCATTTATTTTTGGTATAACTAAGATTTCTATTTATTTTTTTTTTGTGTTTTCAAAAGAAAGTAAGTTAATTAAGGGAGTGACGGATAGACTTTAATTTATTTAATTTTTTTATGGGCAACAAATTTGTCGAATCTTATGCAATTTTCAGTTTTTTTCGAGGACTTTTAAATATCCCTCATTGTTTACTTACATTTTTCAACTTTATTTTTTTTTCTCTATTTTATTGAATAGCTTAGTTAATTAAATTGGGAGTGACGGATTGACTTTTTTGAAAAAAAATTATTAACACTTAAATGTTTATTGAAAAAGCCCACAGATGTAGAGAGGAAATTTATTGTTTTTTGGCAAAAACAATTGCAATGCAAATCTGATCAGAACCTGTTTTCGAGAAAATGTATTGAAATGGAAAGGAAACGTACATCTACATCACAAATTGTCCTTTTCTTTGGTTATTATTGTTGTTTTTCTTTACATTTCCCACTTTTGCGTCTTATTAATGTTATGAATATGAAGATATACTAATTTTTTCTCCGACTCTATTCTTGTTCAAAAAGAGCGTAGAGAGAGAGTAACGAAAAAAAAACAAAATTCGAGACTATATTATGACGATGCGATGAAATTCATGACAAAAAAGGTCACCAAAACAAATGAAGTAATTTACATGAAGTTTGACAAGTTTTGTATAATTAATTAGTAATGTAGGAGGAACAAGAAACTCACACCAAGAACCCAGAAACAAAAAGTGTGTTGACCTGTGTAATGTGCTTAAAAATTGGACCGTGTAGGCTACTGCATGGCCAGCCGAGGCAGCCATTTGTATGAAATTATTTTCCATCATTCACCGGAAGGATTGTACTTTCAAATAAGAAAAGAAATTTGAGAAAATATTTAGTAGTTTTTTTTATAGCATTTTCCAAAAAAAGTTATTTGGTGGACCCTTTACATATAAGTAGTAGTAGTTTTATGTTGCGGTTAGGTGATGATAAGAATGTAGAATTTAACTTATTTAAGTAATGCGTGAAATCTAGATCCGTCATTTTTAGACAGATGTCTGTGTGTGTGCGTTTGTACATACGTACGTTCGGTTCGTACGTATGTACGTTCGAAATACCTTTTTTGTTAACGATATCTCAAGAACGGGTAAAGATATCGACTCTAATTAAATTTTTTTCGAAGCAGTTTAAAAAAAGTGAAAATTTTGGTTGGTCGCAAATATTTCAAGAACGGCTAAAGCTTTTGACTTCAAATAAATTTTACTTTGTAGATTGTAATGTGGTACGGGTTTGAAATAAATTTAGAAAAATTTCAGCAAACAGTTATTTTTATGAAAAAGAAAAATAAAAAAAAAATATTCTTAATAATTAACAATTTGACTGATGTCGGTTTACTCTGTATTGATATGTGTGTTTTAAATTTTTTATTCATTAATTTACTACTCTGCAATTGCCTATGGACATAAATTTTCAGCAGCCAAACATAACTGAAAATCTTTCTTTTTCACTGAATTTACCTAATAACGATACTGTACAAATAGGACTATCGTTTCGTTTTTTAACCGTTACAAGAGCTAAAAATCTACCTAATACCACAAATACGGAAATAACAAACTTTAAAAATGATGATGTGTGACGTCAACAACAACAGCAAGACGGATAAATAAAATTTTGGATGGCAAAATAGTTACAGTAGAGGAAGAAATTGAGATTTTTAGACAAGACTTAATTAAAAAAGAAACAGAAATATCAGGAATTATACAAAGTAAAGAAGTTTGTTATAGACATTTCAAGCATGAGTTTGATGAGGATAAAGCACTCACAATTCGATGCTCCTATGATAGCAATTATAATTTACGCACACTCAACATCAAATGTTATGAATAACATGAATACGAGACCGAGAGGGTGTTAAGCAATGGAGAAGTAGATATCTTCACGAAGGAAGATCTCGAATATAAATCTGATGTCGAATTATTGAATTGCAAATCATTAAAACAAGCATACCATATAAATATCTCTTAAAAAAATAAAGCTTTTTATAAAAAAAATACAAAACGTGTGTTTTATTTATTTTGTGGGGGTAGGTATCCAGGACTGTGACTGTTCGAAAAGCCGAGCCATTTTACAAATATTCGATCTTTTTTCCTTTGAAGTACATACATCTTCGACTAGATATGTATCAAGGAACCTAATTTTCTGAAGTTCAAGCTCATAATAAATTTGAACTGAATTGGATTGTATCTGTTTCAATAATGTAAGTTTATTTGAATCAGATAAAGTGATGTGTGGAACTCTCCATTGTAGTTTAAAAATTGAGAGTTTTAATTGTTCATTATCTATAGAAAAGTATGTGTTATCATTATTTCGAGTAAGACTTAAGATCAGCTCATGTCTTGCATTTGTTATGATCTTTTTATAATCTTCAGCAAATTCTAATAGGTATTTTAATTTTAAACAATATTTAAAAATACCCAAAGAAGGAGAAAATTTACTACCCACATTCCATGATCCATTTTCTATACTTTTACTTTCATTTGATGATATACAATTTTTAAGGTTGATGTAATTCCTACATTTTCATTGCTCTCTATTTAGTTCATATAATTATTTAATAAGAAGATGTTTGCTCTTATTTAAAGTTAAATAATAAAACACAAGATAATTTATTTGTAAGATTAACTAATTATATTTAACTGTTAATTTTATTTTACAATTAGGTTGACTTTTATTCTAACGCTTATGATTTTTATAAAGTTATTTTAAATAGCTTAGAACTGAACAGCTCGATGGTTGAATTGCAAGAGAGCTTAGAAAAAATAGATTAACATAAAATATAGCAAAACAACATAAAATAGACCAAAAGCTCAGTAGTAACTCCAGCTTGATCTTCGCAGAAGATCGAGTTGGAAAGATTGGAAAAGCTTTTTGAAACACAAATGGTGTTTGATAATGAAAAAACCCTGAGTGAAAACATAATTACTTTAGGGGAATATGGGTCTTATAATTATTATGTAACACCTCCCCAAACAATTTGTTATTTCTTACAAATATATTTACCTACATATTAACAAAAGTTTTCCATTTATTTGATATAAATCCTTATACAACATGTACATTTAATCAATCAGTTAAGCCTGGGTGTCCCAGATCGACAAACTCAAACTTCATGTAAATGACTTTATTTGTGTTAGTGACCTTTTTTTGTCATGAATTTCATCGCATCGCCATATGTGGCCAGAGGAATTTTGTTTTTGTTTGTTACTCTCTCTCTACACTCTTTTTGAACAAGAATAGAGTCGAAGAAAAAAAAAATTAGTAGATCAATAACACGCTAAAATGGGAAAAGTAAAGAAAAAACAACAATAATAACCAAAGAAAAGGACAGTCTGTGCTGTATGTACGTTTCCTTTCGATTTCAATATTTTCTCAAAAACAGGTCCTGATCTCGTTTGCACTGAAATTGTTTCTGTTTCGCCAAAGAGCAATAAATCCACTCTCTATTTCCACAAAAAAAATCTAGATCAAATATAAAAAAAAAACAAAACGATCATGACTTCTGCTACGTCTTCAAACTAAAGGCTGCAAGTAGTAGGTAGATAAACCACAAACAATATTGTTCTGCATACTTCGTACCACGCGAATTGGACGTACACTTGCTCTATTCAACTCATTGACAAAAAAACTGGTTTGTCATTACATATTCCTCAAATTCCAATAACCGGTTTTTCTATTGCATTTTCTGTTCTTTATGCAGGAAAGAAGAAACAACCAGCAATATGTAAACCAACAACAAAAATATTTGAGAGCGGGTGGGCGGGGCACATTTCTTTTCCAAATGAAAAACATTCTCTCGAAGCGCTAATTTCGCAGTGGAATTTGTGGGAACTGAAATTTCTATGTGTGCGTGTAAAAAGAAAATTTCAAAGGGAAAAACACCAATTTAGACACTTTTTCCAAAATTAAATATTTGAGACTGGCTGTACAATACTTTTTGATTCGATGAAATATGTTGTAGATTAAAGAAGTTATACCTGTTCAAACACGCCAAACCCATTAAAAATTGCATAAGATTGGACTAATTGTTTGCCCTTAAAAAAATTAAATAAATTAAAGTCAATCCGTCACTCCCTTAATCTTAAACTTAATCTGCTTTAAAAACACAAAAAAAAAATAAAAACCTTAGCTATACCAAAAAGAAATGGTGCATTTTAAACGACTATGAAAATAACGACAGAATTGTAGTTTGTTTCACTCTCAGAATTACTGTATTATACATTTAAAAATTATAATGATGCAGTATACTAGCCCTGTCTGTTTAGAATGCATTAATTTTTTTTTAATCAATTAGCATTCGAAATGTAAAAGTTATCGCTTTATTTGTAACATTCCAGCCATTTTTTTGGCTGGCCACCCAGCCTTAAAGCGTCAATGGTCTCTGGCTTGTCGGCGTAACACTTATCTTTTACGGCACCCCACAAATAATAGTCCAACGGTGTCAAATCGGAGCTCCGAGGTGGCCAAACTACATCAGCTCTGCGGCTGATAATGCGATTTTCAAAAACAGGGGTGGAATCGCGTAAGGCGATAGTTGATTGTTGATTATCAAAATATATGATTTTGCTCCACGTAAGATGATTATCAAATTGACTATCAATTTTCTAGTAGGTATAGTTTTTTGGTGACAGCTATTTAGTTTATTTATTTAGTTCGTTAAAATCTAACGTTAACAATGTTAAAAATAGTTCTTATAATCTAATATCATAATTTACGTTTATGATTAAACATGGTTGAAAAATATAAGTTTAAATTTTTTACACTTTATACTATCATTTACAGATTCTGTCGCCTTAAACTTGAACGATTGAAACTGAAATTTAATTTACTTAGAACTGATGGTAATGATATCGAACCATTATTAATCCCAACAATAAAACAAAATTGTATATACTTTCTGTGGTTAGTCAAAGAAGGGAGGCTGATCAAAGCTAGTCTTTGAGAATAAAGCGCAAGTAGATTTTCCCTTGCCCATGGAAGAGACCGAAGACAGAAACGCAGAAACCTGTTTTGGATCGCTTCAATTCTTGTAACATGTATTGACTAATAAGGTGACCATACCACACAGCCGTATTCTAGAATTGGTCTAACAAACGAAATAAATAGAAGTTTAAGAACATAAGGGTCCCGAAAATCACGACCGAATCTTTTAATGAATCCAAGAACCCAATTGGCTTTTTTAATTATATAACTTAAATGATCATTAAATGATAATTTGGGATCTAGAATAATACCTAAGTCAGAAAAAATAGAAACCTTACTTAACGGACAAGAATCAAACGTATAGTTGTACAAAAACGGTTATTTTTTAAGTGTAAAACTCATAGTTTTACATTTGTCAACATTTAAAACAAGTCGGTTTTTATTGCACCATTCCCTAAATATTGTTAAGTCTTCTTGTAATAATAAACAGTCAGAGGAGGATTTTATACTTTTGAAAAGCTTAATGTCATCAGCATACACAAGGACAGACGAGTTTTTTAAGTTAGAGACCAAGTCGTTAATAAATAAAACAAATAAAATAGGACCTAAGTGGCTGCCCTGAGGGACGCCAGAATTGACAACAAATTGAATTGAACTTTCAGTACGAAACAAGACAGAATAACGACGATTTTTTAAGTATGAAGAAATCCAATTTATAAAATTGTTGTTAAATCCTAGATGGTATAACTTTAAAATTAGTGTATTGTGACATAACTTGTCAAAGGCTTTACTAAAGTCAGTAAATACACAATCAACTTGCCCGCGTTTTTCAAAAACATCTAGACAAAAGGACACGAAGTTAAATAAATTAGTAACAGTGGATCTCTTTTTGACAAAGCCATGTTGGCTATCACAAATAATAGAACTACATTGAAAAGAAAGAACATTACTCACAATTGACTCAAACAGTTTAGGTATCACAGATAGTTTAGCAATGGGTCTATAGTTCATTATTTTATTCTTTGGGCCTTTTTTATGTATAGGAATAATAAATGAACTTTTCCAGATAACAGGAAAAATTGAACTTTTTAAGGATGCATTGAAGAGAACAACATAAAGGATATGACAAGTAAGAAGCACATTTTTTAAATATATAAGATGGAACGCCATCGGGGCCTGGAGTAAAGCACTCATCGAGATTTAATATACATATGGTGATCAACTGTATCTTCACTTATTTCAAAATTAATTGCGTTTAAGAAGAAGAAAAAGAAGAGGAATTATTATAGTCTGATTCTTCAAATGCTTCTTTGAATTGTTTAGCAAACATGTTTGCAATAACCTTTGGATCATGAATAGTTGACGAATTATTTGACATCGAATTCGGATAGCCACACGTTTTCCTTTTACTATTAACAAAATTCCAGAAACCATCTGGATTAGATTTAATGTCATTTTCTATTTTACAAATGTAATCGTCATATAGGGTGTTAGAATAATCAGTGAAAAGTTGTTTTAGAAGTAAGAAAGTTCTGTAATCATCGTCAGTTCTAGTTATGTTATATTTTACCCAAGCTTTGTTAACTTCCCATAGGGAGTTATTGTAATCGGTCCGATTTGTCAAATTGAAATTTTTGACAAATCTGGACGTTTTATGGTTCCTAGAATCTAAATTCGTCATTTGTAGAGAGATGTCTGTGTGTGTGTGTGTGTGTACGTACGTTCGTACGTTCGTACGTTCGAGACCCTTTTTTCGTTAACGATATCTCGAGAATGAATAAAGGTATCGAATCGAATTAAATTTTGTTCGATAGGTTATAACTTCGAAAGATGCAGAAAGGACTTTTATAAAAATTTGTCGAACGGTTTTTTCACCATAGCAGTTTAAAAAAAAAGTGAAAATTTTAGTTTGTTGCAAATATCTCAAGAACTTATGATGCTATTGACTTGAAATAAATTTTATTGTGTAGATAACAATGTAATACAGCTTTGGTATAAATTTGGAAATAGTTCAACATACCGTTATTTTTTAAAAAAGTAAAAACTAAAAAAAAAATTTTTGGAGTGCAAATATACAATGAAGGAAAAATGATATCATCTTCAAAATAATTTTTTACTATAGAAAATACTGTCCTTATCATGTGGTAAAATTTTCAAAAAAATTCAGTTGACACTTTTTTTACAAAAAATAAATAAGTACAAAAAATTCTACCAAAAGTTGGTAAAAAATGTTTTTTGACTTGATTATCTCGAGAATGATCACCGATATTGACTTCATATTTATTTAAGTTTATACAAAATACAATTATGAATATATGCTACAATTTTGACAAATGTCGAATTGATAGTTTTTTTACGAAAAATAAAAAACTAAAACCGAAATTTACAGAAAAGTGACAAAAATCGTTTTTCGACTTTAAAATCATCACAACAATCAATAGACTTCAAATATATTGCATTTGTTAATACCTAAAAACAGGTAAAAGATTGACGAATATTAAATTGACAGTTTTGTACAATAAATACAAAATGGGAAGTTATCAGTGTGGGTCGCACCCAGCCTCTTTTTCCTTTTACTTTTTAAGTTTTTAATACGCGTATCAAACCATGGTGGAGTATTTGAAGCAGAACGTGTTCTTTTTTAAATAGTTTCGTAAAAGCAGTTAAAAAGAGTTCTATAAAAATTATTACACATATCAATATTGCAATTACAAAATAATTGATTCCAATTTACAAGTATTAACCTATCAAAAAGATCTACAAAATTACATTTAGAAAAGTCAAATTCAAGTTTGTTGTTATTATTGTTATTATAAGGAGAAGACATGTTTAAACCTAGTGAAATATCGATATTCGTCTATTAGTTTTACAGTAGCAGTTAAAACAGCAATTTCGTTGTTAATTGTATCGGCAAAAAACACTAAGTCAAGAATTATTCCAAAACGATTTCTCAAACCATTGAATTGACTTAAACCACACGAAGACATACCATCTATTACATGTTAATTCGTTAAGGCTGGACGCATTTATTGGGACATGGAAGTTGTCGTCATCAATTTTTGTCCAATTAAGGTTTGGTAGACTAAAGTCACCTACGATCAAAATTTCATCTTCGGGTTCCATAAGTACATAAATATTTTCTATGCAGTCATTGAAATTTTCATAAGCGTCATTATTTGAACTAGGAGGTATATACGCGGAGATAAAAAATAAATGGCCAGATTCCAACTTGATTTTGATACATAGAGCTTCGACACCTGTTGCTCGAAACTCATCTATCAGGTAGCACGTAAGTGAGGTCTTGATCGCAAAAAGAATTCCTCCTCCGACAACATTAGAGTCTTCTTCATCATGTCGATCACGTCTGAAAATTTGATATGAAGCATAAAAAAGCTCCGAGTCAAGAATAGAAAAGTTGAGCCAAGTTTCTGTTAGTATAATGATATCGTGGGGAAGGTTATTTACATTTCTATAGACCATATTAGTCTTTGTCCGAAGTCCATTTACATTTTGGTAGTAGACTAATATTTGTTTGAGCTGCTTAGATGTTGATTCCGCATTGTCCGATTTTGACGAAAAGGGTTCTGTGGTCTCATGTTTAACTTGTTGTCGAATTCATGGAAAATTATTCCATTAGGCCAGGATGAAGAAGAATTCAGTGTAAGTGAAAGTAGGAGTCAGGAACACGAATTTTAAACGAAGAATATTTTGTATAGTTGCGGTGGATCATCTTTTCAACCTGAAGATTCAATTGTGGACCAATTATTGTGGATATATGGTTTTTTATGTCTAGAGCATTGGTTGACGGATGGAGCTTAGAGATAAATACAATTTTCTGACCTTCAACAGCTCTTAAGCCTGACGTAATGGGATATATGTAATCATTTTCTTGATTACTTTGGTTAGATGAATATCTTAAAGTTAAAGCGTCTGATCAAGAGTTTGTACGTGGAGTTTTAGATGATGGTGATGATATTGATGATCGTAATAATGATGATGACAATAGTGACAATGATGACGATGATGATGATTAGGTGTCACTTTCTTAAATTTTGCTTAGGTTTTTGAGAAATTTAAGTTGTGTTTTACTTCAAATTGAAAAATAAAGTTAAAAAAAGTTGAAAATATATTAAATTTAAAATAAAAGAATGTGAATAATCCATAATGTTAACATCAATACATATATTTTATGAGAACTCAGCGAGAAATGACCACAAAAAAGTTCAATTGCTGAGTCCATTTAACGAATAAAGCTAAACTTCCTAGAGGACTGTATGTAGGTACTTAGGAGATTTGTATGTTATTTCCAACACAAAAATATTTTATTATACATTTCAGATTCTTATAAAACTTTCCGCTGAATAAAGAAACGTTTGTGCACGTTTTGCGATTTCTCGATTTACCACCGGGAATAATAGAAGTAGGTACACTGTGTGTATTATGTATTGTATATTGGGAACAATTTCCATAATAAAATACAACAGCTGATCGAAATGACATTTGATCCTGTTTGATAATTTAAAATTCGAACTAAGTTTCCCAAACTTGGGTAAGTGCTACCAAGCAATCTTAAATTTTTAGTGATCGCTTTACACAGAGCAAAGAGAAGTTGATAATCAAAATTGACTATCAAAGTGACAATCACCTATCGCCTTACGCGATTCCACCCCAGGGCGCAAAACATCGAGTATAGATTTAGCTGTGTGGCACGTAACGCCACGCAATGATGGAGAATTGGAAATAATTCAATAATTCCTCAACCACTCAACCGATTTCAATGAAATTTTCAAGTATGGCAAAGAATGTCGTTAGTACTCTACTTCAGCAATTTCTGCCTGATTTAACAAAATACGATTGTTGATAAGGATTGATTCTTAAACTACCTTTACATACATGCATACATATTGTATACATATACATATGTACATATATGCACGCACATACATGCATGTGTGTAAATATTATTTAAAACAAATATTTATTCACATTATCAGACACCAACATAATGTAATGGCCATTTTTAAGGTTAAGGAGAATTATTGTCAAATTTGCCGGATATAGAAATTAAAAGATGGGGTAAGAGTACGATATTTTAAATTTTCGGAAAAACTATAACACATACATTGATAAAGTTTTCAGTGTTTAATTAAGAATTATTAAGAGCAACAAATTCGTAATCCAAAAATGTGTACATTTCATTAAAATTTTGAAAATCACACTTCAAGCTACATATTTTTTAAACTTTTTTTTATTTATTTATTTAATTTAGTTACTCAATTTTAAAATTTAAATCTTTTTAATAAACCAAGCATTACAATGATCGATAAACCAATTAAAAATAAAAAAATGACAATTATGCAATATTTGGAAAAAGGAAAAACAAATATAAGAAATTACTAAATTTTAATTACAATAATTAGTCAAATTTTACCTTTGTATTAATTTTTTTTTCGAAAACTATGACTTTATTTGACTTAATTTAAAAACGGCTGATAGAACAGACAGTTAGCTTTAAAAAAAATTACAATTCTTAATTTTAAATGTTACCGTTATTTAAAAGAAAAATCTTTTTAATTTAAAGTATTTTAAATTTAGACTGCCCCTCCCGTCTAAACGGGGGGAGTAGAGCCCCCTTCCATAGTGAAAAATGCTTCTTAAGAACTTTTTTATAGAAACCCGTTATAAAATCTTATCGCCTTATTTATCGTACTCTGCTCAAAGACCGTAATTATTTTTTTGTTGTTTTAAACGCAACACTTTTTTACTTAAAATTGGTCTGGAAAGCGCATCCGGACGGTTCCGGATACGATTTTTGCAGCAAATTGTAGCTAAGAGTCTACACTATCTGTCTATATAAAAAAGACAACAGCGGCAAATGGCGATAAAACTCAAAATATTATGAGAAGGAAAACATAACCCAAAAATTGATTTTTTTTTTTTGTATACCAAGTACTATTATCACCGACCAATTGTTTTTTTTTAATTTTCTCTACAGATTTATTGATTAAATAAAAAAAAAATATTCCAATTGGATCTGATTTGAGCTATAGCGGATCGTTTAAAAATGAACCAATTTTCGTACATATTTATGAATTTTCGACTTTAAGCTAAAAATTCTCCATTAACTAGTACTTATTTCAAAAAAAGTGATAACATGTCATTCTTACAACTAATTAACTATAAGAATTTTCATTAATTATTATCAGAATTTTTGTGAACATAAATTCGTTCAAAATGGCCCGATAACGATCGCCATTGACTGTAACGGCCACTCCTTGCTCATTTTCGAACAAAAATGGCCAAATTATGCCTATGGACCAAAATCCGCACCAAACAGTGAGTCGTTTTGGGTGTATCGGCTTTTCAATATATGCTTGCGGGTTTTCTGTGCCTCAAATGTGAACATTTTGCTTGTTTGTATACCCGCCAAGATCAAAATGAGCTTCATGTGAAAAGATTATTTTTTTTGACAAAATCGGCATCTTCTCTAAGTCAATCGCAGGCCCACTTAGCGAAGCGAAAACGCATATTACACAAAAATATTCGTTCAGCGGAAGGATAAAACTAATTATCTGTCAAATCAGACATGAGCTAAGTGTTGCTATTCCCGAAATAAGCACTAGTTGAAAAAAAAAAACGTTAGATGGCGGACCATTTACATCAAACTCTCGGCGACACACCATCTGGCATCCACCATACACATCTAAAAAGTTCCCAGCCTCAAGGGTCCCCATTCCTACTCACATGACCGAAATTCGAAATATGATAATAATAATTATCCCAACCCAAATAATCACTCACAGTAGTTATTACTATATTAATTTATTTATTTATTCAGCTTAATACAAGCTATAACTTAACTTAACATTTAACTTAAAACTATTTTTTTTTTTTTTGTTCTTGTTATCAGTTTTCAACATTAATTCATATGGGTCCCTCCGGCCAACACAAATGCTCTTTAATGTACAAGAACTAACAATTTTAATTTTATTGGGCTTAAGTTAAAAGGGACGCAGGGACGAGAAAGCGGGCTCAAGGAACGGGATAAAAGTATAGGGTATCTTTTAATTGGGATTTCGAAATGTTAAAGTCGAGGACTAACATTGCAGCGTTGCAGTGGCAAAGGATTCTGGACATTGGTTCAAAGTGCCCATAGTTGGTGCGGTCTTGATGGATATAGAAAAGAGAGGCAGATCTCTCTCTTAGTGTTAAGATGAATTTCAATCAGGAGTGCCGGGGAATCTATATTGCTTATTAAAATTGGTGAGCAAATAATACATTAGCGTTTTTGCGTCTTATATATAAGGGCTGCAAGCCTTCGGCATAAGGAGGCAGGTTGGAAGTATCAGTATCATCCCAGGGGAGGCCACGAAGGGCAAATCGAACGAAACGTCTTTGAACATTTTCAATTTTTTTAAAAGGGGGACCAAACTTTGCATGCATATTCAAGATGGGGTCGGACTAGGGAACGCTTTAGTAACATAGGGGTTGGAAAATTCTTTAGACAATCTCTTGATAAAACCGAGAGATTTATTAATAATTTAGCCAAAATGGGAATGGAAATTCAAGTGTTTGTCACACATAACACCAAGATCTCTAATAGAATCGACTACGTTCACGGCGTCATTAAGGAAGTAGTATACTCTATGAGATGGGATTAGTTTACGTGTAAAGGTCATTTGTTTACATTTACCTACATTTAACTCAAGGAAGTTATGTGAGCACCAAACAAAAAAGATATTCGGATCATTTTGTAAAAGTAAGGAATCAGAAGGAGTTGAGACAATTTTAAAAATTTTCTTATCATCCGCAAACATAAGGATGTCTGAGTTTTTTATTTTAAGACAGACATCGTTAATAGATAAGACGAAGAGTAGAGGCATATATGGGACAGAAGACAGACTTACGGAAGAGTACTTTATAAGTTCTATTCTCAAGGTAGGAGCTTATCCAGTTTATAAATATAGATGGAAAACCTAGGGCTCTAAGTTTGAGGTTAATTATCTTATGAGATATTTTATCAAAGGCTTTACTGTAATCAGTATATGCAACATCAACTTCATTGCCATTCTCGAGGGCTGACAAAACTTTGCTCACAAATTCAATTAAGTTAATCGTTGTGGATCTTCTTTTAAGAAAACCATGTTGAGCGGGGGAGAATAGGGGTGTGCAATGAAAATAAATGGAATCATAAACTAAGCTTTCAAAAAGTTTTGGGATGCAAGAAAGTTTAGCAATAGGTCTATAATTATTAATCTCAGTTTTGTTACCTTGTTTATGAATCGGGAATATAAATGAATCTTTCCATATATGAGGAAACACACCTTGAGATAAAGAGAGTTCAAAAATTTTGCAGTCAAAGGCTTGGACAGAGATTGCATACATTTCTTAAGAACAACTAAAGGGACACCATCGGGACCGGGGGCTTAAGTTTTCTTTGAGGCTTATGATTTTGGCAAGTACCATTTCTTCAGTTATTGTAAAAGATGAAAGAGAGGTTTGGGTGCAACCATCTAAATAACTAAAGTAGTGAGGATCAGGATCATGAAGATGTTCAGTATACGATTTGCTAAAGTAGGTAGCAAATAGATTAGTTATAGTTTTTGGATCTGAGGAGATTGTGTTGTTGAAACTCATTGAACGTGGGAACCCATCAGATTTTCGTTTAACATTTATGAATTTAAAAAATCTCGTAGCATCAGAAAGAAGGTTGTTTTCCATTTGATTAAGGTATTGGTTGTAAAGGCATTCGCTTAATTCGGAGAAAGAATTATAGGCGAGAAGATAACTGTTGTAGTCGGTATCAGATTTGGATTGTAAAAAAATCTTTCAACGTTTGTTACGTATGTTTACGGAGCTCTCTGTTGTACCAAGGAGGAGAAAAGGTGAAATCTTTTTTACGAGAGAACGGTACTGATTCTTCAATACAGTATGAGAGAATCAGATAAAACCAATTTGCAAGGGATTCTACTGTTGGATGGAGGGAACTCAATGAAAAATCGGCTGAACTAAGAAGATTGTTGAGTTTAGAGAAATCAGCCCTATGAAAATCATAACAGTAGTTCTCTATTTCAAAAAATTTGTTTTCAAATTCAATGGGGAAGGAGAGAGTAAATGGAGGATGATAGCGATTCATGGTTGAGAGAAGGTGAGGGCTCGCGGAGGCGACGCAGTTATCGCAATCAGAGGAGGATGAGATCTAGATGTCCCCCCATATAGTTATATAGTGGTACTCCATTTAGTTGAAATAGATCACAATCAGACAGACGGTCTATGAGCAACGATTCAGATTCAGACGAGATATTAGTTGGAAAGAAGGATGTCTGATCATCAGAGGTGGACCAATTGAGATGGGGAAGATTAAAGTCGCCAAGAACGATGATCAAATCATTAGGTTGCACTTGTTCAAGCATATAATCGATGGCATTAACTACAGCTTAGTAGGCTTTGGTTTGTTGCGCTGGTCGAATATAACAACACAGGATAAATAGAGAAAACATAGGGAGTGTAACCTTAGCTGATACACATTCAAATTCGATTGAAGTAGGAGTATGGAGTAACGAGCTTTCAAAATTACTATTAATAGCTAAAAGAACCCCACGGCCATGTGTATTACTCGTGCATTCCACGACATCCATTCTATAGATAGAATAGTCGCTTGTGACAAGTTCAGTACTAAGGATGTCGGGTATGAGGTTTGTTTCGGTGAGGGCAAAGATATCATAAGGAAGATTTTGGGAGCTATTAAAGACGGCAGACGTTTTGGAACTTAACCCTCTTACATTTTGATAATAAAGGCTAAGACATTTAGGCTTGGTGGTCTAAAGGTTAGGAGCGATAGAACTTCTTCATATCTACACGGGATTTTTGGATGTGAGATATGCGTTTCGAAGAGATAAAGGACGCAAAAGAGGTTAGGTCTTCCCTCACTTTTTGAGGAGAAATTTCAAGACCATCATGAAATTTCAAGAAAATTCCCATAACTGCATCACGAGATTAAAACTTTTATACATATTTGTATTTGTTTTGCCTTCAAAGCAAACAGAATCAGGTTTCTCGTGCAAGAAAGCTAGGTAAAGACGAACATTATTATAAATATTGTGATCTCTAAGACGTGACATTACATACCGGTCATCAGTAGTGGCCTCAGTTAAATGTTTTATTAACTCGACAATTGGGGGGTTCATTGGGTCAAGAAATCCTTGTGGTTCTTGGGAAACTGATGAGGCAGACGCAGGGTTAAGGGTGTGAGAATGGATGAAATTTGGATACGCGGAAGTTTTAACATGAGGATCAACCATTGGAGGACGATAGCCAAGACCCGGGTGAGAGTTAAATGAAACTCGTTTGGATGGAGGCTTTAAAGAGAAAGGAGAGGTTTTACGTTTAAGGGACGAAAGTTGATTAGGGAGAGAAAAGTTTTGAAAGATGCTAGTTTTAAGAGTCCAGTTAGGTTCAGGATTATTTATGGAATTTGGTTTAGGATTTGGATTGGGATTGTTGGATTTAATTAAATGGTTGCTGATATTCATCTTGGACAGTCGCATTCGACCGAGTCGTAAATACCCTCTTTGGTGATGAAACATCCAGTTGAATTTCGAGGGAATCAGGATCTTGAATTTCCTTCCAGACAGTTGATGACACTCGCAAATATTGAAATGAAATTTTCGTTTGAAAAGGGAGCGAATCCATGTAGCATTTGCATATCCGGGACACTTATTCAGCACGAACCAGGTGTTGTTGGCAGATTCAAGCCTACTAAGTCTTAAATTCCAATCGGATACCTGCCAGGAATGGCCACATCTGTAGATAACATCCTCTTCTACAATGGGGTTTGTTGAGTTGGATTGTTGAATAGGTTCGGCACTCAGATTCGCGGCGTGGATTTCATCGCGAATAGTAGGGTGTGGTAAAGAATATTGTTTTACTGATGAATACATACATACATATAGTTATAAACAAGAGTCATCACGTTCCTGATTTCGCACAAAGGAATTCCGGGTTGTTTGATGACGTCGTAGAGAAGCGATTCAATTTTATGGTTTTGGTCATTTAGGCTTTCAAGTTCACGTTGCACACACAAATATTTTTGCTCTTGATTACTCACATCGTAAGCAATTGATATAAGTGCGGTTGAAACCAGAGAAAGCATACAATTAATGTTTTCAATTTCATTTAAAAGTTTAACATTGGTAAGATCGGAAGAGGGGGATAACCTGGATGACGAACTTTAAACACTGCAATCAATATCAGATTTCAGTTGGTTTAACTGCTCTGATACATTTTTTTTTTAGTTCATTTGCCCAACAAGTAAGCACCTTTAATTTCTCGTCAATATCTGAACTGAGAGAATTTAACCCACCGATGACGTCACAATATTTTTTTTCAAGTGAACGTATCATGGACATGCACTGGGTGGAAGACTGTTGGGATTGGATGTTAGAGTCCTCAACACTACTACAGACGTGATCAAATTTCTTGGAGAGATTTGAAATTTGATCTTGGCACACGGAATGTTCATGAGAAAGGGATTGTTTATGACATTGAATTGCAATCATAATATCTGACACGGATATTTTATTGCATTCATCACAATAAAACGCAAAAATTGCGTAGGTAGTCTTTTAGGTAAACAGTCGCTTTTCTAGCCAAGTCAGCACAAGAGGGGTGAAGGTATTTCCCACAAAGGCCACTACACTTCAATAGTTCTGCGTTTGAGTCAACGATGACACACATATTATTTGCGCACGACATTATTTAAGGTTCAACAAGAAAAAAGTATACTGCGCGAATTTTTTTTTTTACTTGTTAGTACACAAGAAAAAACGCTAGAGTAATAGGAAACGGCGATGGGCAGCAAGTGGGTAGGGTAAGTGTTACACACACGCTGCGAGTATGTAAGGGTAATTAGGGAGCGAAAAGAAAATGCGACTGCACTCGACGACGTTCAGGTATCTTTTTTTTAGTTGATTTTTTTAAATTTGAACATAACTGAAGGGAAAACTGAAAAAAGTTTCCATTATAAGTTTTGTTATTCCTTTGTGACAATAGCCGTGTTTTATTGGTAACTGAAAAGACCTGAAAAAGTTTCCAAAATCATCGAAAAACACCAAAATGAATGGAACGAATATAAACATTACTACTCAGATATAAATCCAAAAAAAGCACAACCGAAATACCCTACAAACATACCTTAGCTCAGAACAATATTGTGTGTGCTTTATCTACCTACTTCTTGCACCCTTTAGTTTGATGATGTAACAAAAATCAGCATCGTTTTTTTTTATATTTCATCTTGATTTTTTTTGTGGCAATAGAGAGTGAATGTATTGTTCTTTGGAAAAAACAAAAACAATGCAAATGAGATCAGGAAAATATTGAAATGGAAAGCAAGCAAAATTTTAAACATTTAGGTACACATGTATTTCTCAAAAGCTAATAAACCTATTTTTTAAACTTTTTATTAAGGCATAAAAAATCATTTTCATAATTTCAGTAAAATGCTATATTTGCCAAACATACAAAGGGAAAATTAAGAAAAAAAATCAGGATAAATGAACTTCAATTCAGTAATTGGCTTTTTAGTTAGGAAATTGTGAACTTTAAATTCAAACATATTGATTTAAGATTTTAATCGCAAAAAAGTAATTATATTTAATAACTTCAGTTTTAAAAAATATTTGCTTGCGGGAGTTCCCGCACGCGTAAGCTAGTTTATTGTAAATTAAACTTATTTTGTTTAGGAATAAAAAGTAAAACATTTATTTACATAACTTCTTTAATAATTTTAATTTATTCAACTAGTTGTAGACAATGTTACCCAGAACCTTGGCGATTCACCAACCATATTAGTTTCAAATGAATAAACCGGTGGAATTAGCTTGTTAGATAAGCTTGCTCTCGATTCTAAGGACTTTGAATTTTTTTTAATTATTTTCTTTTGAAAGGGAACAGAAACTCTTTGTATGTTTTCGCAAATAAAATTACGTTTCACTCGTTTTCGAGCTAGTTGAAATTCCTTACAAGTAACACTCAATGGATGTTTTCGTAATTTAGAAGATTTTTTAGGCGTTCGATTCGCTCGTATATGATGCATTAAAGGTGAATAATAAGTTGGGAAAGATGTAACAAGCAGACTATTTTGGTCACTTGGGCACATATTTCTTAACTTCAAAACTTGATGAAGTTGTTCTTTCTGTCGTGTCGAAGCATTTATTGAAAGTAATGATCCTTTAAACTGAGTCAGGCCTAAGTTTTTTGTATATATGATATCTTTCTGTTGTTTTGGAACAGTTTTTCCTCTCTTTAAAAAAATTATTTTTTTGCAAACGTTTTTTTGTATAGTGTTAGAAATTAAATGGTTTTTAAGATCATTTATCTCGACTTTCTCATTTGTATTAAGTTCAGTTGAATTAATAGCAAAATCTCTAACTAATAGCTCTGCGTCCGAAAAATTCTGAACTTCTCTGATATTTTCTACAATTACAATTTTTTGCTCTATTTTTGATATATTTGAGACATCAGGTGTGGTAGTAATTGTTGACGGAAACTGATTGTATCTTTCTGCATACTCTTCATTTGTTATTATACTTTCGCCAATAAAAACTTTGATGTCGTTTTCTATGACAATTTCCGAATCACTATTCCGTCTAGGTTTATAGTATTCAATATGATCCTCCCAAAGTTGAGCAAATTCTAGTTTACGTTGGTAACGTTCTTTGCGACTCATCAATTTACGAGTGTCATTTTCTGAATTTTGTAACATCAGCTCTTTGTAACTGATTTTGTATAAATTATAGAAGAATGATCTTTCTTCTGGAAAGATAACTTTTTCTTGCATTTGAATCGAATGAATGCTCAACTCGTTTGTCAAGTTGCTGGTATTTTTTTCAGCAGATATGTCGGAAGTAAAATGTAAGAACTCTGCTAAGTAATTCATTCGTGTTATTGTATCCCAAAAGTTCAATCTTTTTCCAACCTTAGCGACGTTTTTTTTCAAATTAATAACTGATTTTATACATTGATTGTGATAATCTGCGTTAACTTGAGGCTTTTCTATTATTATACCTTCGCTAATCGATTTTTTTTGTAATATAAACTTATCTTCTTCACAATTTATATCAGCCAAGAAGCAATTGTTACTATTTGCAATTGAAACTTCCTCCAATGCTTCACAGAGAGGATTTGTTGACTCAGGAACATTATGAAGAAGAAATTCAGGAAGAATACAAACAATTTTTTTAAAGCATGTATCACAAAACTCAACGTATCGAGTGCTTGAAAATATCTCATTGTAGCTACGCGGCTTTTTAATAGGTATATATTTGTTTGGTGATATTGGGATATGATACTGTTTTGGAGTGCTCTCAGAAAGTGTGTAATTATAACCAAAATGTGAGTTCGTTCGAAAAGGCCCTTTGTTATCTTTGAGGATATTGTTGTTAGAGAATTTAAATAAAGGGGCTTTCGAATCTGTCACATTATCCAAAATACAATTTTTTAAGGATTTAATGTTATAGTCGCAAAATGTGTTGTATTCAAAGACTTTTTCATCCACAGCGAGCGTCTCAGACGACGATTCATCAAATTTCAAAGGAAATCTTTCTTGTTGCTTGAGCAAGTATAAGTGATGACGATTTGAATTAATAGGGAATACATTTTTTTCTTGATGAACAGTATTGCCTTGTGAAATTTTAGTTCTTGACTTATTAATGGGGTAAATTATTTTGTGTTCTTGAGCTGGAAAATTAATGAATTTGTAAAAAAAGTTAATAGAAAGTTAAAAAGATTTTTCAAAAAATAAATTTGATGCGGAAAATGTGGCAAAATGGTAAAATGTTTAGCATCACGTGGCTTCAAGATTTAACAAAACTATCTCAAAATCCACGGACCTGAGTCATTAATCAACGCTCTAGGGAGTCGATATATTCAACTTCACCTCGGAACTTCCTAATTCATCAAATCATACAATGTTAAAATCGGAATTAAGTGACTTGTTCTAGTTTGTTTCCGCAAGACTTCTTCATACTGGTCAAACATGAACATACCAGAATCTATAGATAACCCAATGCGTGTGAAATAGAGATAAGACAGATCGTCTTAAGCATACACTGACGGTTATCTGCAGATACAAACATTTAAGATTTAAGTAAACAACAAAGACATTAAGAATAAAGAGATAAGATAAGATAATTGTATACACTGCCAATCACTAGGATGAGGCCACATATTTTTCAACCGATTTTCGGTCCGATACCTGTTGGAATTTGTTTAACCCGGAAAATTTTACTACATGAGAGTAGGTACATATTTTAAAACAAAGTGATACAATTATAGGGTTAATTAGAAAAGACCGTTGGAATTTCCCTACATTAATGAATGAGCTACCTAAAAAAGATATAAAAAAGTGCGTCACTAGGATGAGGCCACTGCGAATATTTCGTTGTAGAAGTTCACATCAGCAATTTTTTTGAAAATTTTGGTTGCAATATTTAAGAACGTTTTACAAATAACTCTTTTTATAAAATTTTAATTACAAATGTGTTCCGGAAAGACGTTGACAGTGGCAGAAAGAGGACAAATCGATGCTTTCAAGGAAATGGGACTCTCAAGCCGAGAATTAGCAAGGAAGCTGAACAGAAGTAAGACAGTTGTAAACAACTATCTTGCTGATCCTCAAAACTATGGAAAAAAACAAAAAGGACGCACAGCCCAAGCAACAACATCCCGAGAAAAGCCGTTAATTTTACGTATTGCTTCAAATTCTACTCAATCAGCTACTAAAATAAGGTCCAAAAGCGGAGTATCAGCCAGTATTTCGACAGTCCGAAGGATAATAAGAAAAGATGGTACTATCCAGAGAAGAAAACTCAAAAAGAAACCTGTTCTAAAGCAAGTACACAAGGAGCTGCGAATGAACTTTGCAACAGAACATGTTTCTTGGAGCAGTCAATGGAAACGCGTTGTCTTTTCGGATGAAAAAAAGTTAAACCTTGACGGCCCCGATGGTTACAACTTTTATTTCCATGATTTAAGAAAAAAGGAACTAATTTTGGGAAGACATCACAGCCGTACATCAGGTGTTATGGTGTGGGGAGCTATCACCTACTATGGCCTACCAAATCGAGTTGGAGTTTCTTTCTACAACAATGAACGGAAACAGCTACAAATGCTTGTTGGAACGGTCATTTCCGAAGATGAAAAATATTTTTGGACCTCTGCCTTGGATTTTCCAACAAGGACAATGCCCCAATCCACACTTCCAGGGTTGTCAAAAGCTGGATTTTATCAGAAAACGTAGAGCTTTTGCCATGGCCACCCTATTCACCGGAACATAATCGAAAACGTATGGGCATGGCTATCTCGAAAAGTTTATGAAGGCGGTAGACAATTTGAAGACAAGGACTCCTTAATTGAAGCTATCCGTGATGCCTGGGACGAGATTTCACTTGACTATTTAAAAAAAAAATGTATGATTCCATTCCCAACCGTCTAAGAGGTCATATCCTAAAAAGGGGGGTATACTCATTATTAATGTAGAAAAACTTAATAAATAAATGTTTGAAAACCAAAAACTGTAAACATTTATTTCATTTTTTTGATATTTTATAAGATTTTTCATGTGGCCTCATCCAAGTGACGCACTTTTTCATACTGTTTTTAAGTAGCTCTTTAATTAATGTAGGGAAATTCCAACAGTCTTTTCTATTTAACCCCTTAATTTTATTACTTTTTTTAAAGAAAATATCTACCTACTCAAATGTAGTAAATTTGTATGGGTACGAAATTTCCAACAGGTATAAAGAACGAAAATCGATTAAAAAATATGTGGCCTCATCCTAGTGATTGTCAGTGTATATAGAAGTAACATAGTAAAATAAAATTTAGTATTCATTCGACTTACAGCCGAGGTTCACTCAACACTTGGTCCTTCGAGCAATATTAAAAATTTTCCCCCACCAGTGGTAAGAGATTTTTAATAAACGAACGAGTGTCAATTTAACGTTATCAGAGCTACAAATACGGATAAAGTCAAAAAAAAGCGTTGTCTGAGCTAAATACTGACAAGTTAAAATAAGCGTTGTCAGAGCTGAAATTCTGACAAGTAAAAAAAAAATTCTTATTCAGTGCAAAAGCGTTGTCAGAGCTAAAATACTGACAAGTGAAAAAAAAAACATATTAACAAAAAAAAAAAAAAACAAATTCAGACCATTTAAAAATAATTGAAAAACAGGTTGAAATCCTAAAAAACCTAGAAAAATTATTAAAAGAAGGAAAAAGTGTAACAACGCAGAGCAAAAATCAAGAAATTCTTGTCTATGCCGAAAAGAATCTTCAAGCATTCAAGGAAAATGACAAGCCACTTTATAGGCTTGGTGTTATTAATGTTCACTATTTTAAGGAACAATGGTTGAAAGTAGCAGAGAACTACTTTCAGAAAATTCAAAATATATTGAAAAACAAAGATCTAGACACTGTAGAACAAAGCATAAGCGAAGCAAGGTTATCTAGCAAAATAGCAGAAATAAAAACTGTTAAACAGCAGATAGCCACTGGACTAGACGTGCAGAAAACTAAAATGAGTGAGATGATGATGGAAATAATTATAGCAAATCACGAAACTCATAAAGATTTCACTAAAATACATACAATAATGGACAGTTTAAAGAAAACAATAGACGAGGCGAAATTAGAGGCCAATTCCAATGCTCATAACAAAAACACATTGATTGAAAAACTGAAACGATGGAATGAGCGACTGCAAGTTGAGCTATCTAAGATGAATCATATACATACAAGAAGAGGCAAACAGAGAAGACAATTACATAATCGAGTTGGAAGATGATGTAAAATTACTTCTTTACAATTTGGAAGGAAAATATGAGAGCATAAGATCTGATCCATGTGAAAATGTTCCAAAAAGAGGCCAAAAAATTGAACTGCCCAGATTCGATGGAAAAATTGAAGAGGGGGAAGATATTCTCCGACCTATTCATAGATTTGGTTCACAGTAACAATAATGTGCCAGATTCTGTGAAATTAAATCATTTGCGATAATGTATAGCCGGCGAAGCTCGAAATTCAATTGCAAATTATAAAGAAGCATGAAAGACTCTTGTCAGATAATACGAAAATAAAAGAATCAATTTCTCCACACAATTGAATTACTTGCTGGATATGCCAATGATGAACGCTACATCACCTTCTAACGTTAAAAAAACTTCACGATGCAGTAAATGAATGTATATATTTACATCATCAAAACAACAATAGGCAAAGAGAAGAATGAAAACGATGAAATATTTGCTCACCTACTCATTCGAAAATTTGATAAGGAAGGGTTACATGAGCAACAAGTTAAAAAACCAAGTCAAATACAAAAACTGGAGGATGTTATGGACTTTCTTGAGCAACTATTTCAAACCCTTTAGTCTCAACAACAAACAATGACTCGAAGCAAAGAATACAAAAAACAACATGGAAACTTCCAGTCAGACAGAAGGGAGTGGAATTGTGAATTCTGTAAGCAGAGTGGTCATCGAATTTATTATTGTGAGCAATTCTTAAACACCGAGATATCCAATCGATTTGCATATATACACAATAAGCAAATATGCAGTATATGTCTTAAACACAGTGCAGAAACAAAATGCTTCTCTCAAATAAAATGTAAGAAGTGTAATAATTCGCACAATACTCTATTACACAACGACAACTACCAAACGAAGAGAAGGGTCGAGGAAAATCAACACAAAAAATGGAGTCCCTCAGACAACAACAATAAAAAAGAGCTGTCATTATCTTCCCTTATGGTAATACATACATCAATAGAATACATCAAAATCAAGAGTGTATTTAGAGATAAGACCAAGATTTATGAGCAACAACAAAATACAAGCAGTGTTTTTGGTATTACCCACCTTCATAAAACCGCTACCAGACGAATCATTTGAATTTAATAAAAATGAGTGCAAAACTTTATTCTTGCAGATCCAAACCTAAATACAAAAGATCGAATTGACATTATCATCGGTAGTGACTTTTATCCAAACTTAATTGAAGAAGGTGTTAGAAAGCACAATGGCATCGTGGTACAAAAGACGATTTTTGGGTGGAGTTTCTAGATCACTACACGAGAAACGACAATGTGGCAAAATCATGTCAGCGGTGACTTCATCGATAAAGAAATTCTGTTAAATAGAAGAAATAGAAAAAGATAATGAAAGCATATGCAGACACAACAACAAGAGATACAAATGTCAGATATGTAGTTATGTTGCCCCTAAGAACAGATATAGAGCTTGCAGAATCTAGAAAACAAGAATTAGCTAGATTCTTACAGCTTGAGAAAAAAATGAGTAACAAAATAAAAACCGATTACATACAGTTTATGCTAGAATACGAAAACCTGGGACACATGGTCAAGGTAGGAAAACAAGACTAAAATATGGGCAAATACTATCTACCGCACCATGCAGTTGTGAAAGATACAAGCCTTACAACAAAAACAAGAGTTGTATTCGATCATCATCAAATGAAGGCAATGGCAATATGTAGTAACTGCAGATATCGAAAAAATGTACAGGCAGATCAACATAGCTCAAGAACATGAAGAGTATCATCAAATTTTTTGGAGAGAACAACCAAGGGACAATATAAGAGAATATAAACTGACAACAGTTACGTATGGAACAGCAGCAGCCCCATTCTTAGCAGTCCGAACATTGCAAGAAGTCCCAAACCAATGCGAAGAAAAAGACATCAGAATAAAACAAATAATAAAGGAAGAATTTTACGTTGACGACTTAATGACAAACGCCAACAACGAAGACGAATGTAGATACATAATAAAATCAATAAGTGAAAAACTTTCAAATGCTGGCTTTCAATTACGAAAATGGTCTTCAAACAATCAAAATTTGCTGATGGGCATAATTTCGAATGATGAGCATAAAATAATTCATGTCAAAGAAGGGGACACCATGAAAACTTTGGGACTTCGCTGGGATCCAGTTCAAGACGAGTTCCGATGTTCCGATTTGTAATAGACTCATCTTATACAGTGAACGTCCAATATAACGAATGCCCGATATAGCGAATTTGCGATATAACGAACGCTTTTGAAATTTACATTAACATCTCTAAATAACGAACGATGATAAAAATTTGCTATCCGATATAACGAACGCGTATATATATTGCCTTAAAATGATATTTTTTCTTGCCATTGTGATCTGTGCATATATTTTTATGTCAACACATAAGTTTATTCTCGTACATATGTATGTGTGTGCGCCAAAGGTTCAAAACTGTAACAAGCTTTCTGTTTTTCGTTTAGTCTTCGCATCGTCTACTAAAACATTTTTGTTAGAATTCTTATTTTTTGGTTTGTCTATCGCTATGCAGTTTTGAATTTTATGTACGGTCTTACACACACATATTCAATGACACGACGGCAAGATAATGTTAGCAGTTAAATAGTGTTTTTGTTTGTTTAAAGTCTCGTCTGGTTGTATACTATAATGGCAGGACCATTCAATTTATCATTATCAATAAAAACATATTAATAAATAAATTAATAAATCAACCACTTACTTAAATTTTTTTGAATGGAAAAGTCGATCGATATAACGAACGCTCTCGATATAGAGAATGACCTCGAACATTATATCATTCGTTTTACTGGACGTCCACTGTATAAGCATTTCAAAAACCAAAATAGGTGTGTTATCAAATATTGCAAAAATATTCGATCCTATTGGAAGGCTTGCTCCAATCACAATAAGATCAAAAATGTTCATACAAAGATTATGGCAATCAAATTATGATTGGGATGATGAACTTGATGAAATCATGAAGGCAGAATGGATGAACTTTCAACAAAATCTACAAGAAATCAAATCAGTTAAAATCCCACGATGGATATTTAATGAAGAAGCAGGTCCAATAGAAATACATGGATTTGCGGATGCTTCAGAGAAAGCATATGCAGCTGTCATATATGTACGTTAAAATAAATATGACAATTAAAATATTAACAGCCAAAACCAAAGTGGCACCCATCAAAAATAAAAAAAAATTCCCAAATTAGTTATGTGCAGCTCAACTACTAGCAAGGTTAATCAAGAAGATAAAGAAATATTTCTCACATGATACAAAATACTATAGCTGGAGTGATTCCACTATTACGTTATGGTGGATAAAAAACAACAGGAGTAAAGAAAAGTTTATACGAAGCAGAGTAGCTGTCACCAAGAGTCTAATGGATTATATCGAATGGCTCCATATAATTTCGAAAGACAACCCAGCCGATGTTGCATCACGTGGCATATCCCCTTCAAAAATTGCTGGTCACGAACTTTGGTGGACAAGTTCAAAGTGGCTGAAACAATCAAAACACCATTGGCCGCAACAGATCTAAGAAGGTGGAGGGCTTAAGTATGCAAACTTGCCTTTGAACCAGAAACACCCAATAATACTAAATAAATGTAAACTATTCAGTTTGGTCGTAAGAGAAGCACATGCAGCTACACTACATGGTGGAAATTCGGTGATGGAAGCCTACATTAAAAGAAGATACTACATAGTTGGTATCAAAAAACTAATAAGAAGATGTTGTCGTAGTTGTCCGATTTGTATTCGATACAAAAGTAGCGGTCCGAACCAAATAATGGGAGATCTACCAAAGCAAAGAACAACAATTTCCCCACCATTTCAACATGTTGGGGTAGATTATGCTGAACCAATATTAATGCGAAAATCAAGGGGTCGAGGACAGAAGGCGTACAAGGGCTACATTGCAGTTTTTGTATGCAGGGCTACTAAAGCGATTCATTTAGAACCAGTGAGTGACCTTACAACAGAAGCATTCAGGGCAGCACTGAGAAGATTTTTTGCAAGACGTGGCAAAAGTGCTCACATATATTCAGACAATGGATCTAATTTCATTTCACGCCATCAATAACAACTCATCACTCGCTTCAAGGTTAGCTGAAGAGAATGTGAAATGGCATTTCATCCCACCCACAAGTCCTCACTTTGGTGGGCTTTGGGAAGCAGCCTTCAAATCAATGAAACACCATTTGAAATGAATAATGGGAGAATCTAAATTAACAATTGAAGAAATGACAACATTGCTATGTCAGATAGAAGCAATATTAAACTCGCGCCCTTTGTGTGCGATGGGTAATGACATTGAAAGCATTGATGTGTTATCACCTGGACATTTTTTGGTAGGACGTCCGTTATTGGTTTCTGCTGAGAGGAGAACTTGAAAAAATTAGGTCCTTGGATAGCTGGAAGTTGGTGCAAAAATTAAAACAAGACTTTTGGCAAAAATGGAAGGACGAATACTTGGTGTCTCTTCAAAAACGAACCTGGAGGAAGGTGCAATCGTGATTATAAAAAACGAAAACACTCAACCGTCGAGGTGGCCCATGGGACGCCTTGTTGAAGTTCAAAAAGAGTCAGACGGCAATATACGAGTAGTAACACTGAAAACAAAAGACGGACTCTACAAAAGACCAATACATAAATTATGTCCCATGGAGGTATCTGAAGAAGAATCTGAAAATAACATTTCACAGCAAACATGCCAGCTCACCCGTTTAAATGGACATAATGTATCAAAAACCATACAATATTATTGTATTGTATTGTCCAATTGCATTTGGACGAGCAAAGAGTTCAGCAACCAATATGAGCACAACACCTGAGATGACAATTAAAAATTTAGACGAAAATGTGCGAATTTAGATCCAATCGGAAAAATGGATGTCGTGGCATCAAAGTGGAGACTACATACATAACTAAACTACAAGACAAGTGTTCCAAAATGTTCTACTTCAGGGAGCAGTGCAGTTTAATAACAGAAAATTTAAAGAGAAGATATGAAGTACTGGCCGAAAATAACAAATTATTAATAATATCCAACAGTGTAAAAAGAGCTCCACTTTGATTTGTTGGTTCACATATTATTCGGTATCATGGACAGTAATGATAGAGAATACTTAAAAGAAAATATGAAAAATCTTTTGGATAACCAACATGAACTGGACGGCTTAAACAAGAGCCAAATATCACTGGTAAATGCTACAGTAAATGTCTTAAAGAAAATGACAGAAGAAGTAAACGACCAATTTATAAGAATTAATGGCCAAATTAACGAAATACGCAATATGTCACTTCAAGCTCATAATACATAATATAAAGCAGGAATAATATTTCAGTTAGCAGTAATACAACTTGATGCAATGTTAAGTGAATGTAATGATATGCAAATGGCAGTTATAAACATCCTCATTGATGTACATAATCACTATATGAATCCGTTGTTACTTAAACCGTTCCAACTACAAGAAGGGATACACAAGATTCGTATTGAAATATCAGGGAAGTTTCGTTTACCTGGTACAAAAAATGAATTAAAAGAAAAATTTCGCCAAATGAAGCGAGGGGATTCATACTTGGACGGCGTTTAGTAATAGACGCGGAAATTAAACTATTTCACTCAGAAGCATCGGACGTTTTTCGGATAATTGACGTGCCAATACGTCAGGGAGATATTATTGTGACACCAAGAATATACACCGAAATTCAACTTCCAATTAGACGCATACAATCTAATGAGTCAGGCACAACTAAATCTCTGTGTAAAAATTGAGGAGACCCACTATATTTGCCATGGTAATTGGCCATGGAAAACTGCAGCTGATGGATTATGTGAGATATCACCGATCAAGAAAGCAAAAACAATAAGCTGTCATTTTGAACGAGTTAGTCAGCAAGACAAATGGATTCAGTTGACTAAAGCAATTTACGACCACGGCTATTCATGTAAGCTGTGGAAATTCTAAACAAAAATTGGTTAAGCTTCCAGCACAAGGGCTTCTAACATTAAGGCCCCAATGCACAATTAGAACGGAGGTTTCCCTACACCACTGCAACAAGTCAAATCCGAAACCATCAACCATTTGGAGGAACAGATGATATGAACGAAGGCACTGGACGAAGTTGCAGAGGAATGGATTAAACCTATACAAGCAACTATAATTAACAACAAGAATGAACTAATGAAAATTCAACAGGACTTAGAACGGTTCAAGAAAGAAAACATTCACCTTAAGGGCTTGGACTTTCACCACAAAAGCGGTCACAGCGGATTAATGTTAAGTTGCATCTTGTTTATTATTTTTGTAATTTATAAAATACAGGGCATAATATTCAGAAAAAGAATTTTAGCACTTTCTGTTGGCCCGCAGAATGGTCAAACATGAACATACCAAAATCTATAGATAACCCAATGCGTGTGTGAAAGACAGATCGTCCTAAGCATACACTGACGGTTATCTACAGATAAAAACATTTAAGATTTAAGTAAACAACATAGACATTAAGAATAAAGAGATAAGATAAATTGTATATATAGAAGTAACATAGTAAAATAAAATTTAGTATTCATTCGACTTACGACAGAGGTTTACTCAACACATACCTCTATAACAATTATAATTTAATCATAATATTGCACATTACAATTCAGAGAGAAATGAAAAATTGTTCACACGTAAGCTTCAAAAACATGTTTTTAATCCAAAAAGTTGTGAAAGTCAAAATGAGACTTTTAAGTCTTAAATTATTATTCGTTTCAGTTTAATTTCCTTTCAAAAAAGTATTGTGTCAGCAAGTGACTAACAATATAAGCCATGTTTTATTGTAATTGGAAATACTAGCTAGTAAAATTTTACATGGAAAAGAAAAATACCTCAATAGTGAACAAAAATGAGCTAGTATTTATCCAAAGTATTTTAGTGGAGATAGAGTTTCATCTAGTTAAATGTAGGAGGCAGTCAAGGAGGAAATATACAAATGTTGGCAAGCATGAGGGTGTGTTCGGTAATAAATACACTTCTTTTACACTTCGCCTGCATTTAAAAATGCAAGTGTTCCACAAATTTCAAACCAAACATTTTTTTTGGTTGAAATTATCAAAACAAATTTATTTCGTAAATAAACTTACTAAAATCAATTCTTCACAAAATTGATGAACCATAACATATTATGGAAAAATTATTGAAATCTGCTTGTTCTCATTACAAAGCTGATAAAGGGTGCTTCCATAAATGCATAGTTGCGAAAGTCAAACGAATGCATACCTTTCATAAATGCAAATTTTAAATGTCCGATTTTCATAAAAGCAAAACACAAATATTTGTAGCGCTAATGTGAAACTATAAAAACTGTCATGCAAACATATTTTCTTTGACTTTAATATGATCGCAATTGATCGCTTGTAAACAAAGCATGCATTTATGAAAACACCCAAAGTTATGAATATGGTATTGAGTAGAATAAGTTCGTAATTATGACTTTCAAGGAAACTTAAAGTAACTTATAAAATTTTTTATTTATAATTTATTTATTATTTCTTTATAATGTTGTCAATAAGATCAATATATTTTTTTACTGCAAATATGAGTTTTATTGATACTCAAATACCACTTTAGGGATAGATTTACCAATAAAACGCGGCTAAAATGAAAATGTAAAAACAAACTAAACACTTTTGGACCAAAACATCTCCGATTTGGCTTACCGTTTTTTATTATGGATACCGACATTTTGGAAATTTTGATGTAAAAACAAAAAAAAATCTAAAACTGTTTAGGAAAGGTTCATTTTATACTTCAATAAACATTTGAAGTAATGAGATTGATTTGTTTTTTAATTATAAGCAGCAAGTTCTGAGTGAAAATTATCTTTTACAAATTTCTTCGTGTTTGAAAAAATATAATAATGTATAAGGTCGAAATTGAAATATGTTGAATTTTACTCAAATATTATAAACTTAAACTTTAACATTTAATCATAAAATTATTATTTCTATAGACGGCAGACAAGACCAAGGAGGCAGGTGCTCATGCTGCAAGAGTCGAAATAAAAATGTCACTAGTTCTTTTGAGCATCGCGCATCGCCTTTTATAGGGCTGGGGTGTGGTGAATATTTTTCTTCTCTGTTGAGGTTTTTTGTGTGTGTGTCTACTTCTGTAGTCTGTGTGTGTGTATTTCAGTTGGGAGGAGTGTTGAGTGTTGTCCCAATTAAAAGATACCTCATACTTTTATCCCGTTCCTTGAGCCAGCTTTCTCGTCCCTGCGACCCTGTTAACTTAAGTTAAAATTAAAATTGTTAGTTCTTGTACATTAAAGAGCATTTGTGTGGGCCTGATGGGCCCACATGAATTAATGTTGAAAACTGATAACAAGAACAGTTATAGCTTGTATTAAGCTGAATAAATTCATTTTTGGATTGGACAAAGTTCTGTATCAAAATTTAAATAAGCTGCGCTGTATCCGGTAGTTTAACATTTAACGGTATTAATGGCGAACCTGATGAAAGGTAATTTTTCGGGCCGGTTGTGATGTTCCTTACCAACAAAAATGGCTAGTTGTGTTTTCAAATCTCAATTCTTTCGTTCAGCAAGATTTGCTTGTGGGTGGTAGACGGGTCTCAAGCATTGCATAATTCTAAGGCAATGGGTGATGTGTTGCATGACAGCACTTATAAAATGCGTACCATTGTCGCTGAGCAGCCTTCTTGGCCAAATCGTAGGAAAACTTCTTCGATGAGTATTTTTCCGCATGCGGACGCTGTTGCCACTTCTAACGCAAACAGTTCAAGAAAGCGGATTGTTGCATCTTCTATGATGAAAATCCATTTCATACAATCATTGGATGTGGACCAAATAGATCGATTTCAAGGACTTCGAAACGTTGACTTCGAACAGGTGTTTGAAGGAGTCCATCTGGTTTCAAGTTGGTAATTTGGTAAATTTGACATTGAGAACAATCTTTCACATATTTCAATATGTCTCTTCGCATGCATGGCCAAAAATATATGGCTGACATTCGTTGAAGAGTGCGTTCAGATCTATAATGTCCAGCTGTAGATTCTTTATGGTATGACTTAGGAAGTACAAGTTTAGCTTCTTCGTTGTCGGTGTCAGTACACCATCATGGAGCATATGACCTTGTGAAGTCCAGCATGTGAATCGTTCTGGTGTGAAAGATTCGAGGTCATCGATTATTTTTTTTAGATCAGGGTCTTCTAATTGTTGCTCACGAGTTTCCTTTGCACTTCTGTGAGGAAAATTGACAGAGATGATGAAACTCTCTAACGTTGAAAGTTCCTCGCCGACTGGAGGGCGGGACAACATTTCTGCTAATACGTTGGCTTTACCTGGTGTGTAGGTACTGAATGCGAATGTCGTATGATTTCTATTCTAGACACCATCTTGTAATCGACCGGTTGGGGATTTAAGAGTCATCAGACATTGAAGGGTTTATGATCCGTTAAGTTCATTGAATGCATTTTGTTTAGACTCTTCCCAGGCTCACTTTGCTTTTTTCATTGTAAGATCAGATAAAGGTTTTGAAATCTTTGCAAAATCCGGAATGAATCTTCGAAACATGAGCAGGTTTCAGGTTTGCAGAAATGATATCATCTCTTTCAGATTTGTTGAAGCTTTCATTTGGATTTGCCAGTATCCGCACAGGAGATTCGACGTTTTTTGTGACATAAAGTAGGTCATCTAAGCCAGGTTGTGGGTACACATGTGGTTTCGTTATGGCATTGAGTTTGCGATAATCGATGCCCCCCATCTTTTTTAAGGACCATTACAACCGGCGAAGCCCAAGGAGATTCTTATTCCTCAATGATTCCGGTTGCGAGCATTTCGGTGATCTCGTTTTGCAAAACTTTCTTTGATTCTATGAAAACGAAATCAGTATTATAAAGTGATAGCTCGAGATGGGAAAAGGTAGTGTTTAGGAATTGGGCTGATTGGCATTGGGATTGGAGAACGGATTCCCAGTAACTCGGGTGGAGTGATTGACATGTTTTGAATTTGGTTTTTTTTATCGTCATCTGGAGTTGAGAGTGATGGAGCTAAACTCATTGAAGGTATTGTTTCACTTTGGTAAAAATCATAGGAGTGTTAGCAAAGTACCACATGCGTTGAGGCAAATTTATGACTTTAAAAAGTCTATTCCGAGGAGCGTTCTGTTGTCGGTTGAACTTTGAATTACCATAAGTTTGGTCGGTATGGATCGATCTTCTAATTTTATCAATGCGGTTGTAACTAGAACATCTTGTTCTAGCTCGGTATGCTGTGAATTGGTAGCCAAGGACAAGCATCTGTTTATATAGCTGATAGCTAGCTACACTCATTCTGGCACCAGTGTCGAAGAAAGCGATACCCCTTTGCCCACCAATTTAAATTTTTACGGAAGATAGTTGACGGAGTGGTGGCAAATTTTTTTTCGGAAAAGCATCGATGGAAAAAAGTTTATGTTTGTAGATTATTTTGCTTGGTGGCAGTTTGGGCATTGGCTGCGTACGCACCCAGGTTTCCCACAACCGTAGCAATTAAAAACAGCGCGCGATGTATTTCTGTTTTCTCTGCTCTTATTGTCTTCTTGTTTTGTGTCTCTTTGTTTTTTCCTACACTCATACATGTTATGTCCAAAATTGGAGCAACAAGCACACTTCATTGGTTTTTTGTTTTTACTTATACTTTTCTCATGTGGCTTCTTCTGGTTTGTTTCTTCTTTTTTTTTTTCTTCCATATTGCTTTCGACTTTACGTGCAAGAGAGAGAAGGTTTTCGAAAGTCTTAATGTTATCCCGTTCCATTTTGTTTCGAATTCTTTTATTCAATAATCCTCGTCATGTGACCCTCCTCTAGTTCGAATAGTAGTGCGCGTTTCTCGCATATGAAGACGTCTGTTGGTTTTTTTCGTTTTGCTTTTCATTGAAAATATCCATGTAGACTTGGTAGTATGGCCTCGGGGTAACAAATGAATTTCTTAGCAATATCATTGCCTCGTCCCGTGTTTTTGCCTGGAATTCAACATCCTGCCACCAAGTAGAAGCGATGCCTTCAAGAAGAAGAGGGAGAAGTGCGTTCTTCTCACTCATGTTGGCGACATCTTTGCAAACAGTAGCGCTCGAAATGAACGCTTCTACTTTAACTTTAGACCTTTCGCCGTTGTAGCGTGTGGTGCGGTTGGCAAAATTTAAATTTGCGGACGATATTGCGCCTGACCTTTTCATTAGTAAACGCAGGCTGTTCGTCAGTCAGCTGCACGATGCTCATCGTGTTTTCTTACACGCGGGTGCTTTTTCCTAAAGCCATTTGACCGTTTGAGGTGTAAAAAGATTAATACGTAAGTCGACCGAAACGTAGGTGCGACTTTATGCTTGTAATTATGCCGGATTACAAAATTTCGACCAGTCAAGGAGCAAAATTTTGTTTATATTATGCAAATTGATCTTCAAGGTGCAATTTGAGAAGCTTCGACCAGTCAAGGTGCGAGAGTTTTATTTAATTAGTTATTATTTCGACCAATATTGGTGCAAAATTTTGATTTTAGTTTAGTTCAGGCCTTTGTTGGGCGTCAGTTATAAGGTCGAAATTAAAATATATTTAATTTTATTCAAATATTAAAAACATAAACATTAAATATTTAATCATAAAATTATTATTTCCATAGACGGCAGACAAGACCAAGGAGGCAGGTGCTCGTGCTGCAAGAGTCGAAATAAAAATGTCACTATACTTTGTCTCCTAAAAATTGTCAGTACAGGGAAGATAGGATGTTTGCCTTTCATTCGCACTATTTTCTTTTTTAATAAGTCTTTTTCATTTAAAAGCTCTTTCAAGCTCTTTCACAGTTGACTACTGCGAAAAATGAAATGGCAAACATTTAAAGAAAATGTGTTGAGGGTTACCTTCGTTTAATATTGAAAATCTTTTTTTATTTATAAAAATGAAATAATATTTATCTTTGCCTCACCAGTAAGAGGTAAGATAAAAGACGCGTTTTTGAAGGGTATCCCCAGTAGGCCTAATGCCTTTTAAATAAATAACAAGTGGAAAATAGACATGTATTCTTACATATTAGTGTAACAAAAAATAAAATTAACAATCATAACATAAAACAATATCACAAAAATACACGAAGTATCAATAAACCGACCACACGGTACGAAAATCTACGCAAATAATCATTTTCTCTGCAAAAAAGAGCTTATACTTTTATAACTGCATTTAAACGGATTTCCCGCACAGTGCAATGCAAAATGTTCAACACCAAGTAAACACTTTCTGCTTAAGAACTTTTTTAAAAGCCCTAAAAAGAAAAGCTCGAGAACAGCAACCATAGGAAGAATGACGATACAAGTTACCTACATTGGTAAGGCAACACTGCATATCATAAATATAAATATAACATGAGGGTTGAAATCTTGAAATGCCATAGACTATACTCAGTCCACATCCACACTCAGATGTGTGGCAGAATAGTGGTGTGGGAGCTGCGTCAGATTAAATGAGAAATTCAGTGGCGGGTAGTAACAATTTTGTTTCGACTTTTTTCAAGTCAGTATAGTGTGAAAATAGGGCGAGCTACTGCTTCAGAAAAAGCTCTCCCATAAGGCCTGTACTGACAATTTTTAGGAGACAAAGTATAGTTCTTTTGAGCATCGCGCATAGCCTTTTATAGGGCTGGGGTGTGGTGAATATTTTTCTTCTCTGTTGAGGTTTTTTGTGTGTGTCTGTACTTCTGTAGTCTGTGTGTGTATTTCAGTTGGGAGGAGTGTTGACACTTTATTCATATTTGTTACAAATGTTCATATTTTGAATCGTTGATGAATCCAAGTTCAGACGAAAAAGCGAAATCAATTTAAATTTAGATATTACAGTTGAAGCAAAAGTTATAATTTTGCCATTTAAAATGATGCTGTCAGTGATAAAGAACAAATCGATGATAATGTGGAACTTTTCTCTGATCGTTTACAATACTTCGGTGTACTCTGTTTGTTGCATCCATAGAAAATAGTGCACACTGAAAATGAATACACTATTCAAACAAAACAAACACTGCACAACATGCGATCCCTTTATAATAGAACGAATACACTGTTTGGTTTATCTCCTTTGTATCAACACGAAAACACTGTTTGGTCTCTCTCAAGGCTTGAAAGCTTGAACCTAATAGAACAGGGCTAACACAACGAATACACTATTCGGTGTCGCTCCTAAGCTTAGCTTATCTCGTTTGAAGAGACAAGGATTGAGAGATCTGAAGCATTTTTAAACTTTCTATTTGCTCACTCTTACATTCTTTAGTAATTTAAAATTCGCTTGGTGTATTCAATTTGTTCGTTGTACACTCACTATATTCGGTGCATTTAATCAAATAGTGTATTTATTTATTTATAAAACCATATTTACATGTTTTTGATAACATTTCAATTGATTCCTGCCATAAGTTTGCTTTCCGACCTAAACAACTTGTCGGTCGCAAAATGTATGCAATTTTGGAAATCTACTCATCATCTTTCAATGACCAGATGATTCTTTATTGTGGACGAAATTCTGTAAAAATTTTCATAAAAAGAAACCTCATTAGCTTTGGGTATTCGGAAACATCAGTTTTAATTGTCAGCAAAAACAATCTTGACAGACCCAACAGACGTTAAGAAAAAATGACATATATCCATCGATTTCGTATTCGACAAGGAAAAAGAAATTGTTGCTGTTCGTTGGAATGGTATTTCCATAGTGGCGGTTTTGTCTATTCATTTGATTGATCAACCAATCAAAAAAACCAAAACAGCAAATCCCACAATATAGTATAACGAAGGGTGGAGTGACTAGTTTGATAACGCCACAAGCAACTATCGAATGGAGTCGATGCAGCACTAGAAAATTCATGAAAAATACATTGAGTCCACCGAAAATTTTCCAAAGAAGCAGCTCTTTCGCAACTTTAATTTAGAACATTTGTTGTCGATTTTTTTGTTTAGATCGGAGACAAGCTGCAGCCAGCCTATTCAAAAAGAGGAAATTTTAATGAAATGGTTTGTTTCAATGACAAGAAAAGTATTGTTATTAAAATAGAAAAACGTCTGCGCTGTCTAAAGTGTTTAATTTAATTTTTTTTTTCTGTAAAAAGATTAACGTAGGGCTTCATCCAAAATGCTCTAATGGAAACCATACTAAAACTAATATTTTATAAACATGCATACATATGTACATACGAGTCACTATTCGAATTAGAAAATTATAAATTCAATACTTTTTTCAATAGTCTACAAGAATAATTTGTTTGACTCTCATCGACCTAAAACGAGATGGCTACCGATACCAATTTAGAAAGAAAGCCATCAACAAATGGGGATTACAGGCCCACATAACACACTTGCTATACATATCGGTCATCAAACCAATCCTTACTTATGGTATAGCGCTATCGTGGACTAGACGTTCTATTCCATCTCATACCTCTAGACATATTTAGCAAACAAACGGCTAGCGGCGATTGGGTTCAAAGCCTCCTTGCAGTGGATTTATAAAGATACCATAAATAAGGCGAACCACTTGTGGTCTAATACGTCCACTTGTCTGGCAACTAAGCAGTAAACCAAATGATTCCTAAAGATGTTTGAATGCTTGACCAGGATGGATCTTATCTGGCTAACACCAGTCAATTGTTAAATTGATTACAGACCGACAAGTTTGAAATCTAGTGAACACCAGTACGCAAATGGGTCTGGCCGCCTGTAGGTTACCCTACTCGGCGACCGCCATCCGTACGTTCACTCAGTATAGCTTGGAGGTCTTTTTCTTTTCAACTTTTGGCACGGAACTTTAGGATGATGGATGTGCCTATTTGGTGCCTCCTCGTGGCTACTGTGGAAACAGATAGGAGTGATCTTATTTGGCTAAAGCAAAGGCTGTGGTCATGTTATTATAAAAATTAGCTTCAGCCTTGGTTAGTTTTGTTGGTGCATGGCTATAAAGGGGAGTGTAGCCCTTGGTTTTGAGGAACCTAAAACTACACGACAGGTCTGCAAGCCTTACCAGGGACAAATCTGGTACTACGGGAGATAGTTCTCGCTAGTAAGCCACATTTGTGCGGACTTGTCCGTCCATGTGTAGTGCCCATATGTTATCTATGAGGTTGGCCCCCCTGTGGGAGCATCGTAGTGGCTGTGGTTATCCCAAAGTCGTGGGAACATATGGCTTCAATGAGTACCGACCATCTAATTCATTGTCGCAAGAGGTGTTAGATAGACCTAGCCCTCTAGCAAGGGGTTGTCTTCTTTGCCTCAACATAGATTACTAAATTGTACTGGGCTTGTACGACTTGACGGTTTACATTGTTCTATTAGAACTCAAAAGGCCAATACGTGGATAATTATTTAATGCTGTTAGCTTGTTATGGTTTGGATTCTTATATAAACGCACCTACTCGTTGAAAACTCAAAGACATGTATTGACCATATCTTTTGTAGGAATAGTTTATCTCATAGAGTTAAACCAGTCAGCTCTTATGTTCTTCGTATATCGAGCGCCCCACGCTTTATTCACAATAACACTACTATTTTTAGTTCAATATTGTTTTCAGCTTAATTTAAGAATAATTTTTAATTTTTTTAGTTTGATGTGCTAAGCGTGTCTTATTAGTTTTTTTTTTAAACTATATTTATTTTTCATTTTTGATTCATTTCGATGTGCTGGCAAATTTTTTTTTGTTAAGTTTTAGTAATTTTATTTTAAAAAAAATGATCAGCCATGGTTGGGATTTGAACCCACGACGCCAAAAATGAAATGCCGCCGCGCTTTTACCCACTGAACCACTGCGGTACCTAGAATTATGAGAGTCTATTAATATTTACTAGTATCGCCTGTGATCGAAATTCGACAATCTGTTTTTGTTACATGAAAACGAAACATATCTCCACACTCTTTACTCCGCTTATTTATCAAACAATAAAAAAAACCACAAAGAAAAAAGAGCGATAACTGTGCAATTATTCCAATCTCAGCAACTTTGTCTACCCCGGCCAGGGTTGGCCGAATTAACTGCACTACATTTCCTACATCATTAACTACCCGTAGTTAATTGAATAAACTACACTGTTTTACTACAAATTGTAACGTTTTCCACATACATATGTAGTATGTACATAGTTAAACCAGAGAACAAATAAAATTTCAATAAAATGGTGAATAGCAGAATAGATCATTTGAAATTTAAAACTACATTTGCTAAAATTTGTTTCATTAACTACGTTTGACTACATAAACTACATAGCAAATGTAAAAAAAAATGTGGCAGTTCAGCCATCCTTGTTCCTGGTTCATAGGACAAAGAATTTAAGAGAGTTTTCTCTTACTGTGCTCAAATAAAATTTGCTGCTGATATAGGCAAGGGGAGTCGGTTACGCTATAATATAATTTCACATATGTCTATTTTTCCATGGATATAGTTGACCGATCCACATAATCTTTTCTGATTAATTAAAATTACCTTTCAAATGGTATATTTTTTATTATCCTCCGTTGGGTTTAAGTATAGTAAAAAGGAATTACAAGAAAATGCTTAACGTATTAATATATACATAGATAAGCTCATAATAAAAGCAGGTAGAAACAGAAGCTGTGGAGGAAAATATTTAATCCTGGTAATCCTGATAAGGATATTGAGATAAACTTATGAAATTATTGCCACCGGTTCTTGATGTGTACAAAGTTTTAATAAAATCGGTTCGTGTAAAGTGGATCAAAATCGAGTGTAAAGGAGTCGATTACATACATACATATATACATACAAGTGAAGCTATTATAAGCGTGTTAAAATTAATGTATTTTGGGTTATCAGGGTCACCTATTTTAGTTGATTGCGATATCTTTAAACATTCTTCTGATTGTAAAAAATTCAGTGTAAATAATTCTAATAGTTTTTTTTTTTCTAATGAGACCTGTTCACCTCACTGCTTTCAGATTGAGTTTGTAACGAGCTTTAAATACCTTCGGGTCCTACTTGATAGTAAAATGAATTGTTCGTTCTTTCAGTATGGAATAACATGTTGGGGGGGATCCTATTAAAGCAAGATTAATCCTCCGCTTATTCTTCAAAAACATGTTGCACGAATCATTTGTAAAAAAATCGCTTTCATAATAGTTTAATTTTGTTTCAGGATTTAAAAGTTTTTCCTCTACGACATCAGTACTACTTTAAAGTTTTAAAGGTATTTTTTATGAGAAGTGGATATCTTTCAACGAGAAATAATCGACCACATAATCTACGAGTGAATACAATGAATTTAGTTAACATACCTTCTTATAATATAACAAAGATTTTTTACAACAGTTGCTCCCACAATTTTAAACAAATTGTCTTTCTCCGTAAGAAGTCTTATGTCGTTTTCAATTGGCAATCCGGAATGAGAAGTAGAAGCAGAATCCCAATTGAACACTTTTTGTGAATTCTGAAAAATTTTAAGTTTGGTGTGACTGTATTGGTAGTTTTGCAATCTTGGCTTTTTGGAAAACTCCGGCAATAGAAAATTAACTGCATCACTTGCATTGTCATCACTTGATAAAGAAGATGAGCAAGACGACTCCAACAATGTTTCTAACAAATTAGGAACAATTGCTAAGATATTGTCAATATTATTATCCATTTTTTTATAGTTTAGTTTTAATTTCAAGCAATCACTTCACAGTTCGCACAATTTGTTAATTCAAAAACATGACATTTGTCAAGTGTGAAATGTAAAATCTTTGAATGTGTGAGTGATTCTGTTTTTGATTCTGATTTCAAATCCAGAAGAGAAATCTCTTCTTTTTCAGAATTAGAACTGTCACTTTTGCCCAATTGAACGCTTTGAGAATGCTTTTTTCTGATTCTAGATTGCCAATTGAAAACGACATTAGAGTTTTGTCTTCTTTTCTACAAAATGTTAAATCATGGCTTTTTGTATACGATCATGTTCAAATTGAAAATGTATGGTCCTTAATTACTTAATATAATATAAAAAAAACCTTTCCCTTCCTTTTTCCCCTTGCATACAACTATGTTGATTTATTTTATTTTTATGGGCATGCGCCACTAACTCTTGCTTTAAGCTTCGCTAAAGAGTGTCTCTTAATTTGCTTTACGGGTATATACAAAGTAGTCACTATTATATAATTATTTTTGAAAATTGTTTTATATTTTTTTTAATATTATTTTTTGTAATTAATTTTTCACTGGTTTTCTCTATATTCTAATATATTAATTTATTTAATGTACCTACCAAAAAAAATTAAATTATTTAACAAAAAAATTAAAAATGAAAGAAGAGTCAATTATTCATCTTCTTTGCTATTGTCCTGCTTTTTCACAAAACGTTACGAAACAAATAAATTAGATTTAATAAATTACTTGTACGCCTTGGGGAACAGAAACAGTTGAAATAACGTACAAAAAATAACCAAAAAATTGAATAATAAGCGTTTTTAGAGGATGAGGTACCCTGTCATGTGTACGGAATTCAAACTTTGGTTTTTTCGCAGGTCAACGTTAATAGGTTTAAGATTATCGATTAAAATGGGTAGCTTAGTTCTAAGCTGACGAGACATTAATAGTTCGGAAGGAGAATTTAAAGTTCCCTTACGTTGTGAAATTGTATCGGTTCCTGATTTTTTGAACGGTGGCGGATGCAAACATCACAATTTTTAATAATGTTTAAAATATCTTGGTTAGTGTTTGGCCAATAAATTGAGTTTTTTGTCAAATTTCTACACCTCTCTATTCCCATATGTCCTTCATGCAAGAGCATTAAAATACTGTGACGCATTTTTGAAGGTATAACAAGGCGGTTTGATTTGTATGGGCTTTAGCCCATCTATGGCTTTTAATTTGTTTGTTGACCAACCACCAAAGTGATGATGATGATTCGATAACTTTTGACAATATTTTATCATTTTTTGTTTCACTTTGCAATTCTTTATATTTAGTTTTTGACATAGATAGAGAACGACAGTTAAGAACTAAATTGCAATGAAGCAATTTCGGAATGTCTTTATAAAACCCTGTTAAGACTTCGTTTGGCATTGACGCACGAGACAATGTATCGGCAACATACATTTCAAAGGTTTAAGAATAACTTTTAAGTCATAGGCTAAGAGCCTCAGCATAATTCGCTGTAGCCTAGCTGGAACTTTATATAAAGCCCTATCAAAAAGGGGAACCAAAGGCTTATGGTCGGTTTCAACGAGAACAGAGTGATCAAAAATATAAGAACGAAACTTAGTACAGCCAAATAATATCGCAAAAAGTTCCTTTTCAATTTGCGCATAACTTTGTTAGCGTCGCCGAAGCATACGCAACTTCCAACTGCATTTTGTGAAGCGTCAAATGACAATGTTAATGGCTTGTTGATGTCAAAATAGGTAAGGACTGGTGCGCTGGTAACCAAATCTTTCAATTTATTGAATTCTAGTTCATGTTTTTCGAAATAATGCCATTCAGTATCTTTTTTTAAAAGATTTCGCAAATTGACAATTTCACTAGACATGTTCTTAACGAAACTACCCAAATAGTTCACCATGCCTAGAAATCGTTGTAACCCTGTTACAGACTTGAGACTAGGTAGAGAGCAAATTGCTCTCCTCCTCCGTCCTGATCCATCGATAGTAGAGGATCAGGACGAACACCATTCTGATTAAACACATGACCGATAAAAGTAACTTCACTTTGACAGAATTTAGACTTTGGAAGGTTAAATTTTAAACCTATCTCCCTGGCTCTTGATAATACTAGGTTTAAGATTTTGTCATGTTGTTCTATAGTTGAAGCATGAAAAGGGTAGGCGCAGAAAACGATATCGGCCAAAAGGTGTGTGAAAAGTGCACAACATCGAAGATTTCATCCAGCCGAATCATCCAAAAGCCTGAGTTCGCATCTAAAACTGAATAATATTTTGAGCCACTTAACCGCGTTTTAAAATGTTCAATATAATAATATAAGACAAAGGCGCACATTTCCATTAGATTTCCTAACTAAAACAATTGAGCTAACCCAAGGAGTTGGCTCTTTGACTACTTAAATAACGTTTAATTTTACTAATCGTTCAAGCTCTTTTTTGAAATCGGACATCAAAGCAACTGGAATGTTACGAGGACTGTCAACTACAGGCTCGACATCGCAGTTTACTTTCAAATGGCATTTTTCTTTTAGGCAACCTAATCCTTCAAAAACATCATTATAACTCGTTAAAAATTTAGGCAATTTGTTATCAAAAACTTTTTTATTAGCAGACATCGAGTTAACATTTATATTAAAATCAAAATTTTTCTGAACTAAATTCATATCAAGACAAGTCTTAAGATCGATTAAACGTTTGCAGTTAATATTCACAATTATAAATTTAATACTACTTTTAAAAACACAATCTAGCATGCAATAACCTAAAGAAAGAATTTTGTCTCCACTAAATAAAAATAAATTTTGTCTATTCGTTTTAATTAAACTGTGTGAAAATCCAAGGTTCTCAAACTGGGTGTTGCTACTCGCAATAATTATTTGTTTTTACTGGCAAACTACGAAACATCACCCTATCAATCAATTGCAAAACATTTATTTCGTCCACTTGCATTTACTTTCAAACCAACTTAGATAACGGTGCCTGCGACCGAAAACTAGCAAACAGAAAACCCTTTTCGCACCATCGTCATCATTGTCATCATCATCATCGGCAATCAAGTTCAACAGACAGAGAGTCGCCTATGCTTGTGTTTGCATAGCTTATGTAGTACATAAAAACAGCTAACTTTATCATACGATATTTGTATTTTTTATTTCCTTTAAAGACTATATAAGACACTAAAGTAATGAAATTGGGTACAGTCCATTATTAGAATTTAACGAAGTAGCAATAAAGTTTAGTAAAGAATTTTTTTGTAATCGGAGTTTTATTTCCATTCGCTCGTTTTTTAAAGGCAAATTAAGCGGCTAAAAAGCTAGTGAACGTCTTGATGAAGACGAAGCATCGAGTGGCAAGAGGGATGCATTCGAAGAAACGTATTATGTCCTCCGATCTGACATGCTTGAACGTTTGGATACCTTTGCAACATCAAGTGTCCAAGATAGTACCACCGCACCCAATACCACAATTATATCACGCAACTCTCGACTTAACTTGCAAAAACTATCACTCCCATCATTTTCTGGATCGTACATCAAATGGATGAACTTTTATGACATGTTCAACTCGCTAATCCATGGCAATAAGGATCTCTCTAACATCGAGAAGTTTCAGTACCTGCGTTCGTGTGTCCATGGAGATGCAGCTAGAGTCATTGAATCATTAGAGTGTACTAATCAAAATTATGAAACAGCCATGGAACTTCTCAAAACCAGATTCGACAATAAAAGGTATTTATTTCAAGCACATATTCAAGAAATTTTCCAGCTACAAAGAATATTAAAACCATCCGTTGAAATCATTCGGACTATGATTGACACAATCAACGTTAATCTTCGAGCTCTAAACTCAATTGCCACCACCGAGCAAATCTCTGATGGATTCTTGCTACACTTAGTTTTGTCTAAGTTTGACAACGAATCACAAGCCAAGTGGGAGGATGAAATAGCAACCAAACAAGATCAAAGGACTATTAGTAGACTCACCCAGCAATTAGACTCAACTTCCCTTGCTAATAGCGATGATTTCGACTTTCCAACCTGGAACGATCTTTGCACTTTCATGGAGAGACGGTGTAAAACTCTCAAGATAATTGAAACCAAATCTCAACGCAGCTCTGCTTCCACACACGAGTTATAAACACTCAACTGTACCTCAAGCAGGAAATAAGAGGAAATAATAATAATAATAAAATAATAAAGATAATAATAACAAAACAAGATAACAATAAAAATAAAAATAGAACATAACAGATATTTCATGACCAACCAAATAACAAAATAAGATAAAGATACAAAAAGTAATTAACCAACACAAACATAAAAGATACAAAAAGTAATTAACCAACACAAACATAAAGGAACCAAAACGATATAAATAGATGCAAAACGGAAGGAGTTTCCAGTAGTTACAGAGTAGTACGTAAGAACTATGCATGTAAAACTATTTAAATATTCCATCTTGTTGAATAGAAAATAAAGTTAATATTTAAAAACATATTTTTTTGAATTAACCTTTTTTATTTCCGACGGATAAATATAATTGGGGGCTCAACCGGGATAGCTCATTATTAACGTAAAAAGTGAAAGTGTAAAATAAAATAAAATTTACATAAGTACTTGTAAATACAAATAAAAAAAACTTTCAAAGTGAAATTGAAGCTATCAGCCAAATTTGTTTATAAATAGGAGAAAAACAAAGTATCCTGAAAGTGTAATCAATTGTGAACTAAAAGGAAGAAACCAGCTAAGTGATTCCCGTTCGCTCTATAAAGCCAGTATCCAGCAACAGATTGGAGAACAGCATTCTAAGAAGCAGAGAAAATTATTGGTAAATTATCGTAAGAAATTATTTTTAAGAAGTGAAACAAAAATTGTTAAAATGACAACAACTATAGATATAAAACAAATAATCGAATTAGCTATTGAACAGGCTACTACTCAAATGCAGAATCAAATAGATGAATTAACAAACAAATTAGAAAGTTTAACAGTTCCAAATAATGTAATAGACCATAAAAAACAAACGATAGATCCACAAATACTAGACAATGAAAGTCTTGACATTATTAAAAGTTTACCAACTTTCGAAGGTAGCAATGAGGGATATGTGAGTTGGCGAGAAGCTTATCAAAATAGTATGAGTCTCTACACTCCTGGTAGTAGACAATATTTTGCTGCTTTAAGCATAATGAGAAACAAAATAGTTGGTCATGCGAATTCATTTCTTACCAGTCATGGTACGGTACTTAACCTTGAGGCAATTTTAAGTAGATTAGACTTCGCCTACGCGGATAAAAGACCAATACACTTTTTAAATCATGAATTTAGTATGATAACACAGGGCAGAAAAACGTTAATAGAATTTTATAATGAAGTTACGGAAAAATTGACATTAATAATAAATAAAGTTATAATAACATATGGTACTTATAGTGAAACCACTGAGAAATTCAATGAATCATATAGAAAAAATGCATTAATAGCATTTATAAATGGTCTTCATCAGCCAATGTCTGATACGGTATTTAGTATGAAACCTGAAGATTTGCACAATGCACTCAAGAGTTAGAAAGCAACAAAACAAGAAGTAAATTTCTGAATCAATACAATCAAAGAGATAATATAAGAAACGAAACATACGGTAATACATTAAGATACCAACAAAAACCCCAAAATAGTTATCAACAAACAAATAGGGCTAGACACCAAAGTCCAGAACCAATGGAATTAGGATCTTCAGCTTATAGAAAAGTAACTCCACAGGAAATGCAAAGGTTTAGACAGGTACATAATAATAAGAATAATCCATTTAGGAATACTTACACTCAGAGAAAAATATCCTATAACTGCTCAATGGGACGACCATTGATTAAAAAAAGCCTTTTTTAATAAGATTTACTATTAAATTAATGGTTTTCAAACCATTGTTTCAATAGTTTTGAAACTATTGAAATTAAAGGGACTCCTACTATTAATTTAATTACAAATACTTTTGTTTTAATAGTTTTTTACCATTAATACCTTATAACAAGTACCATAATTTTAATAGTTGAGTACTATACAAATTTAATAGTATCCATACTATTAAAAATCTACACTTTTAATAATGCCTACCATTGGTATTTATAGTACGTATTATAATATGTAAGGTATCATCTTATTAAATAGAACCGAATTTCGAAAAATACACTGGTTAATAATGCATCCCATTAAAATACACGATTTAATAAGATTTGTCGTATTGAGGCTTATAGTATGTACTATATTTTTTATAGTATCGTCTTATTAAATTAAACCTAATTTCGAAAATTTTATTGGATAATAGTGGACCCTATTAAAACATACGTTTAAATGAGATTTGTGAGTTTGATAAATTAAGTATAAGATTTGAAAAATTATTAATTTATAATGCATATATAAAATTTTTGTTTCTATTATTAATATATGATTCTATTGTTATTTTTATCAACATACTCGATGTATTATGATTAAACTAAAAAAAATCAATAATACGATTGCTATTTGAACTGAAGTACAAAAAAATAAAAATCTAATTGTATAAGAAAGATAAAATATTTCCCGAGTTATTACCTACAAAGTTGATTTTCATTATGCTATAGTTAAATAAATGTATTTATCATATTTTTGTACATAAATATTAAGCTATCGTGTTTCTGACAGCATTGGTACCTACCCAATATACTTCAAATATTTTACCAAAAACAAACAATTCAACTTTATAAAAACAAAAATTGGCTGACATTTATTTGAACTCTTAAAAACTTCTAAGTTATTTAAATAAAAAAATGTACAAGTTAAAAGTTATGTGTGTGAAGTTAAATGATGATACAAAACGTGATGTATTTTATTAAGGTAAGTAAGATTTTGTTTAATTTTATATATAATAATTATCTTATGATTATTTTACTTATGCTTATACAATTTTATACATTGCATCGCAGAACATAGTTTAGTTTTAGTTTAAAACATAATCCTAGCACTTATGTAAGTATTTTTATAGAAAATTTTAATCTTTTCATAAAAAAAATTCTCATATTCTGTTAAAATACCTAAAAGTAAAAAGTAAAGCCAAAAAATATACCGGGTAAAAAATGTGTCAGGAAATAAAACTATTGCGAAGTTGTATCTACATTTGCATAATATTTTGGGCTTTGAAGAAAAAGTAGTTTTAATTTTAAGCTGTTTTTCTTTTAATGTTGTTAAAGAAAATTTTAAATTTTAACTTTAAAAATACAATTCATGAAACTCTTGATAAAATCAAAAATCCAAATATTTGGGTATTTTTTGCACAAATCGAATTTTTTTTGAGAAATGCCACGTGTTCATTTAATTTAGAAAACATCCGTTAGTTTTGCAAAGTATATATCGCATAACTTAAGAGGAATAATAGGATATCCTATTGAAATGTATATTTTGCCGGCCTAGTAATAGTAGTTCCCCATTACTTCAATAGTATTTCCCATTAAAACTCTGAGATTTTAATAAATTTGCCAAGTAAAAACTTTTCCATAATCAAGTGTTTTCTGCAGTCCTTGATTACAATCAGCGATAAAAACAAACATTTAGCATATGATTTTAAAGAATTGTATAGTTAAAAAAATTAAAAAATTGTATGATCTTTCAAATTTGGAATGTTTCATAAAATATTTTCGAATACGTTATAGTGAATTTTAGTTTTCCCCGACAATTTTTCAATTCCATAAAATAGTATTAAAAATACATTTCAAATGGAATTCAAGTCCCGTTACATTTTTATAGTATTCATTCCATTATAATAGTAGATCCCATTAAAGTAAGAATTTTTGTAGCACTGCTAATAGTAGCGTCCCTCTACTTTTATAGTATTTCTGATTGTTTTAATAGTATAAACCATTAAAACTCTAAGATTTTGTTTTACAATTTTTGATTGCTAAAAACTTTGCCAGTTGTTTTGCTACAGTCCTCGAGTGCGGTCGCCAAAATATTTGAGTTTATTTAACTTAGTGTGAGAAAAGTGTGAAGTTCAAAACGAAATTATTAAATTGAAAGTCGTTTCAAATCTGGTACGTCTATAAAAATTGTTAAGTAATAATAATGTATAATAGTGAACTATAGTTTTGTATGTTTTTAAATTCCCTAAATTAATATTAAAAATTCATCAAAATTACATTCAAGTCCCGTTAGATCTTTATTGTATTCATGCAATCATCTTAAAATTACAGTAGTTTATCCCATTTAAGTGATGAGTATTAATTCCTATTTTTTTTATTTTGATTTTTTGATTTTTAGTTACCATGGATACCTGGGACTTCGGAGTAACCTCAGATATATTGAAGAACAAAAGAGACGAAAGAATTAATGCATTAAAATCATTTTTTAGTTATTTAATTTAAAAAATGATATTGTAAAAAGTTTGTATTCATGTTAATATGAAAAAAATTGTTATCTTTAAAAATGTATGTAAAGTATTTTAAGTCTACAAAAGTGTAAATAGAAATAAAAAATAAATAAATTGATTGTTAATGTAATGTATTTTAAATATTTTTTTATTTTTCATATGAGAATAAAGGCTATGGAAGACGTTTCATCTTGAAAAGGTAAGTATATGCATACAAATGCACAAATAAATATGAATCAAGAGCTAACAAATGTATAGATGTTCTATTTTTTCAGCTTTAAAAACTATTAAATCAATGGTTCTACAGTATATACCATTAAATCAATAGTACTACATAGGTACATATTAATCCAATGGTACTATACTATTGAACTAATAGTACTTAACTATTAAAGTAATAGTACAGTACTATTAAAGTAATAGTACAGAACTATTACAGTAAAAGTACAGTACTATTAGATCAATGGTAATGTACTATTAAATGGATAGTGTTATACTATTGAATCAATAGTACTATACTATTGAGTCAATAGTATTATCCCATTAAATCAATAATACCATGTTGTTAAATCAATAGTATTATACCATTAAATCAATCGAATTATACCATTAAATCAATGGTATTATACCATTAAATCAATGGTATTATACCATTAAATCAATAGTGTTATCCTATCAAATTAATAGTGAAATACTATCACATTGTATTCGAAATTCGATAATGTGTTCGAATTTCGAAACTAAGCAATGGTATTATACTATTGATTTAATGGGGGCATACCATAGATTTTCAATACTGCGCGTCCCATTAAAATACTGTTTTGAATGGTACACACTATTACTTCAATAGTATTTAACTATTATATCAATAGTACAAACATACCATTAAATTAATAGTATCAAAACTATTGAAATAATGGTACACACCCTATTGACTAATTTTAATAGTAAAAAACCATTGAAACAATGGTATTCCCATTGAATTTATGGTATTTTTTCTCTGAGTGTATAATCAATTTAATCAAAATAGGAATTTTAATAGAAATTTCAGTCAGAATAATAATCAAAATGATAATAAAAGAGAAAGAGAACAAAGTGTTCAATTAAGCTCCCAACCACCAAACAAAGTAAGAATAAACAACATTCAAGAGAATCATTTTTTAGACGGAACGTGGGATTACCCCACATATACAGAAGAATAAATAACAAATGGTTAAAAATATTAATAGATACTGGAGCAACATCTTGTTACACGTCTCCAAAAATATTTAGTGATAAGAAAACGTTGGACATTAATAAAAGAGTAAAAACCGTGAATGGGTTTACAATTATTAAATATTATTGTGAAATATATATTTTTGATAGAATGGTTCGATTTTACGAAATTGAGAACCTAGGAGCAGATTGCTTGATAGGTTACAATCTTTTGCGAAATGCAAATATAAATTTAAATAGAAATTTATTGATATACAATAATAAAGCAGAAAGGATGTTCATGGATGGCGAACCATTGCCATGGGAAAGTAATATAACACAAACAGGAAATAAAATTAAAGTTACCTTAGAGTCATCAAGTACGACTGACTCACGTTCTATTTACAGTCTCGAACCACGCCTTAATAACCAAGTAATCGAAAAAGTACCATCAGATCAAAACGTTGATATTCTGAATAAACAAGTTCGTTCCGTTATCGGAAAAATACATTCCAAAATAAATATTACATTGCCATTCCGTACAGATGTGGTGGCAGAAATAAAAACTAATATAGAATCACCAATATGGACAAAACAGTATCCATACCCATTAAGTGCTTCAGAATTTATAAACAAGTAAATAAGTAAACTGCTAAAAGATAATATAATTAGGCCAAGTAAAATTCCATATTCAAGTCCAGTGTGGGTAGTACCAAAAAAAGGGTTCAACGAAGATGGAACACCTAAGAGCAGGTTAGTCATCGACTTTAAGAAACTCAATGAACACACAATAAGTGACAAATATCCAATCCCAGACACAAATGTTATTTTAAGCAATTTGGGAAAATCTAAATACTTTTCAACGATAGATTTAGAAAGTGGATTTCATCAGATATTAATGAAAAAATCTGATATTCAAAAGACTTCATTTTCCGTTATTAATGGTAAATACGAATATATACGCTTGCCTTTTGGTCTAAAGAACGCACCTTCTATATTCCAAAGAGCTATGGATGATATTCTTAAGCCATACATCGGAAAATTCTGTCATGTATACATTGATGACATTATAGTTTTTTCAAAAAATATCGAAGAACATACTCAACACCTGAATGAAATAATAAAAATATTGAAAGAAGCAAATATGAAAATATCATTAGAAAAATCTAAATTCTATCAAACAGAGGTGGAATATTTGGGATATGTTATCAGTGAGAATATAATTACTACCGATCCCAAGAAAATTACCACAATTAAAGAATATCCAGAACCAGAAACTCTTAGACAATTAAGAAGCTTCTTAGGAATGACAGGATATTATCGTAAATTTATACAAAACTATGCTCAGATAACTAAACCCTTAACAATTCATTTAAATGGTGAAAATGGGAAGATATCAAAAAAACAGAGTAAAAAATGTAATATAAACATTGGAAATGAGGGTAGAAAAGCATTTAATAAACTAAAAGAATATTTAGTCGAAAATGTAAAGTTGACACAACCAGATTTTAAGAAAAAATTTATATTAACTACTGATGCCAGTAATGATGCAATCGGAGGGGTATTGTCACAAGACGACAAACCAATTATTTTCATTTCGAAAACGCTGAATAAAACAGAGAAAAGTTATGCAACAAACGAAAAAGAACTTTTCGCAATAGTATATGCCTTAAAGAATTTAAGGAATTATTTGTACGGAGTTGCAGACCTAGATCATCAACCACTTACGTACTCAGTATCAAAAAGAAACCCAAATATTAAAATGAAGCGCTGGCATGCTATAATTGAAGAATATGCACCGAAAATTATATACATGTATACATTATATGTAAAGATAACATTGTCGCGGATGCACTAAGCCAACAAAACCTTAATATAATAACAAATTCAAATCAAACTATTCATTCCGCTGAAAGCAGTGATAACATACAAATAGAGACGACATCCTTGCCTGTTAATTGTTTTAAGCAACAGATAATATTAAATAAAGGCAATATAAGTTCAGAAAATATCGAGACATGTTTTAATAAATTAAAGAGGTATACAATAACATATACAAACACTGATCAGGTCATCACTTTATTTAAAAAATATATAGTTCAAGGTACAGTATGTATCTATGCTTCAGATGAAGATCTATACGAAGTTAAAAGTAAACTTCTCGAAACATTCAGTAATAAATTTTTACGATCTAAAATATATGCACAGGATATACCGAACAAAGAAGACCAGTTGAACATAATCACTTATACACACAAAAGAGCACACAGAGGAACTCTTGAAAACTATAATCAAATAAAGACAATATACTACTGGCCAAACATGAAGAAACAAATTTCTTCATATACAAATACCTGTGTTGTTTGCAACGAAAACAAATACGATCGCAAACCAATAAAATTTCCTATAGGTACTAAACCCATACCAGAAAAAGAAGGTGAACAGCTACATATAGATATTTTGTATGCAAGCAAGGAAATATACCTTACAGTCGTAGATAGTTATTCAAAGTTCTTAGTCGTACATCCTCTTGAATCTAAAATTGGTATCGAACTCGAATTATTAAAAATTTTAAATATATTTCCTTATGCGAAAAACGTTATATGCGATAACGAATCCGTTTTCAAATCCGTGTTCTTTAAAAATACTTTAGAAAGAAAGAAAATTGAAATATATTTTGTACCAGTTAGTCATTCTACGACAAACGGACAAGTAGAACGTACTCATAGTACATTAATCGAAATAACACGCTGTATTAATATTAAAGCAGAATACAACATAATAGATGATAAGCAGGCAGTGCTAGAAGCAGCACATAAATATAACGAAACGGTTCACTCTGTAACAGGCCTAAAACCCCAGGAAGTGTTATTCAACAAGGTAAATCACAATCTTAGGGAGATTTTGAAAGAAAAACAATTAAAAATGTTAAATACACATAATGAAAATCGTGAAAGTAAAGAGTTTAAGAAAAACGAAATAGTTTATGTGAAAAACCACGGCACTGAAAGAAATAAATTAAAAAAGAGGTTTAATCGTACCAAAGTATTAGATGATAAAAAAGATCAAATATTAACTAACAAAGGTAAAATACATAAAGATAATATTAAATCATAAATTTTTATTCCTTGCAGAAAATGGACTTCATAAAACATATTATTATTTTTATTACAATAAGAAATATTATTTTAATAAGATCAGAGGTAATAGAATATTCTAGGAGTGAATATTTACTTATAGAAAATGGTAATACAGCAGTTTATAAAGAATATGGAACGTTATTCCACATGACAAACATTACTTATATTAATGAAATCATAGCGGACTTAGAAAAAGAATCAAACGTAGAAAACTTGAAGTATGATTTTACCACCTTAAATTTAGACGAAAACGCAGAAATAATGTCAGAAATATCCTTAATGAGGACACTAATAAGTGAAGTTAGAATTACCAGGTTCAAAAGAGCAATCAATACTATAGGAACAATACTTAGTTGGATATCAGGAGTACCTGACCATGATGATCATTTACTAGTAGAAAACAAATTAAATGAATTAATTTATAATAATAATAAACAAGCAACTACCAATTCACAGATCTTTCAAGCTATCCAAGAAATTACTAAAGTTTTAAATACTGAAAAAAAATACATTAAAAACAAAAAGATTACAAGAAAGAAACAAATTAATAATACTAGAGTTACAAAACCTTATTCAAACTATTGCTTTAAGCAAAGCTAAAGTTTTAAACCCAATCATATTAAATAAAAAAGATATTCAAAAAATAACAAATAATGAACATGGAACTATTTCAATATCCGATCTTTTAGATGTTAGTGATTTCAAGATTGTTCAAACTAAAGATGTCATAATAATATTAATAAAATACCCAATCATTTATAAAAACTGTAAAATATTTGAAACAAGAGCAATCGAACAAAATAAAGAAAAAATAATAATTGATAAGAATATAGCAAAATGCTTTCTTTACTGCTACATCAAAACTGCCTATAAATATCGAAATCAAATCATAAACGAATCTTTTTGATCCTGCCTTTAATTTTATAATCAAATAATTAATTTTTATATTTATTGTATTAGTTTATCTATTTGTTATTAATGTAAACTTTGCGTTAAATTAATTCATACTTTGTATTAAGAAATATTATTGCTCTCTTTTCGGCTGACGGCACATGCCAATGCTCTTTTGTGATAACTACCAAACTATGTAATTACTTCTTATAAATGTAAATAAAAATCACACTTACTACTACTACTACTATAGCAAAATGCAATACATCATTCTACAATATTAAGGATTGTAAACAAGAAATAAATTTATATTTTTGCAAAATAAATTACGAAAAATCATATCTTTCAGATTTATTAAATAAAATCCCTACCAAATGCAATAAAACAAATGAAATTCAAAAGGAATTTGAAATTATAAAAGATGGGGCAATTTTATTAAAAAATAACCACACTGTAAATAATGATAAAATTAATGGTATTTATTTAATAACATTTAACGAAACTGTAAATATAGATAATAAAAACTATACAAACCCTACTCAAAAAATACTTAGCTATATAAAAATACATGCCATAAATGACTATGTTGTTGAGTCATACATAATAGACCCAAATACTGAACTAAAATTTAAGTTTGAGAATATTGACACATTAAGTTACTTAAATATAACAAAATCCGAGTCAGTTATTGGAATAAGTACTATAAGTATAATCATTGTAATTATTATTATATTAACCTTATTTTGTAAGAAAAAAGAAATCAAAATCAACAACGATATACCGATGCAACATATAATCGTACCAACGGCTCCACAACAAGAGATGACATTAGAAAAAGGACTTGCCTTGCTTCAGAAACAAATTGATGAATCGGGACGAATTATTTTGAGCGATGGGGGGAGTTATAAACACTCAACTGTACCTCAAACAGGAAATAATAGGAAATAATAATAATAATAAAATAATAAAGATAATAATAACAAAACAAAATAACAATAAAAATAGAACATACATAAGATAAAGATACAAAAAGTAATTAACCAACACAAACATAAAGGAACCAAAACGATATAAATAGATGCAAAACGGAAGGAGTTTCCAGTAGTTACAGAGTAGTACGTAAGAACTATGCATGTAAAACTATTTAAATATTCCATCTTGTTGAATAGAAAATAAAGTTAATATTTAAAAATATATTTTTTTGAATTAACCTTTTTTATTTCCGACGGATAAATATAATTCACGCATCACAATCGCATCATTCACAACATCGATCGCAACAATCGCAGCCACATCACATTACCAAGCCAAAACCACATCAGCCATATTATAATTCAGCCCTGCTTACCACCAATTCATCAACCATTTCATCGTGTTTATTTTGCAACCAACCTTATCACAACGCATTTAGCTGTTAGAAATTTATAAATTTGACACCTATAGATAGATTTAAACTAACAAAGGAGTTGAAGCTATGCTTAAATTGCTTGGGAGCACGCCATACATTACAAAATTGCACATCGTCAAATGAATGTCAAAAATGCGGTAATGCTCATCACACCTTGCTACATCGAGAACGAATTGCATCTACAATTCATGAGGCACCTAGATCATCAATTGTTGATATCAAATCGCCTAGTACAGCTGCACAATCATCAGGTAATCAACCCCATATTTCTTCATCTATTTCCTTACAATCAGCCATGCTGACCCTACTAACCAAAACGAGAGCTACGTGCTACTTGCCACGGCATTTCTAAGTATCTCTAATAATGGTGGTTCGTCTGTCATTGGTAGAACACTTCTCGACTCATGTTCACAATTGAACTTCATCACTGAACACATTGCACAGCATCTCAAACTAATTCGCACTCGTACATACCTAGACGTCAATGGAATTGGCCAAGCCAGCACTATCGCACACCAAAAGGCACAAATTTGCATTTCATCACTGCAGCATTCGTTCAAGATACACTTAGATGTAATAATTTTACCAGAGATCACTTCACATCAACCATCGCATCATATAAACATTAAGGATTTGAAGATTCCCTCCAATATACAACTTTCTGACCCTCATTTCAATCAACCTGGATCCATCGATTGCCTAATTGGTGCAGGGATTTATTTTGATCTTCTACAGGTAGGTCAAATAAGGCTTGGTGAAAATATTCCAAGTTTACAAAAAACTTTATTCGGATGGATTGTGGGCGGAACCTTAAAGGAGGAAACTAATAAGAAATACAAGGCTTCATCAGTTGGACCTGAAACAACCACTTACATTCGCTACACCAACTCCTTCCGTAGATGAACTGCTACAAAGATTTTGGCCAATAGAAGAAAATTATACACTGATAAAGAAATACTCAAAGGAAGAAGAGGTGTGTGAGATGTTCTTCAAATCGACAACAACACGCTGCCGACTGACAAACAAATTCATCGTTCGATTACCGTTTAGAGAAAATCGCACATCGCTTGGGGATTCCTATGATATTGCTAGAAATCGGTTAGTATCAATTGAACACAAATTATATCGTTCCCCATCATTGCAGAAAGATTATCATCATTTTATTGACGAATATGTAAGACTAGGCCACATGAACAAGTTAGAGGCGGCAACGGCTATTCACGACAACGTGAAATACATTCCTCATCATTGTGACCTAAAGCCCGACAGTTCGACAACCAAATTGCGCGTCGTGTTCGACGCATCTTGCAAAACATCATCAGGCAAGTCCTTGAATGACATTCTAAAGATAGGCCCAACACTGCAAGATGACATTTTCACCATCCTCGTTCGTTTTCGCACTCATCGCTTCGTAATAATGGCAGAAATAACTCAAATGTATCGTCAAATACTCGTGAATCCCAAGGACACCAACACACAATGCATTCTCTGGCGAAACACAGAAACAAAAAAAATAGAAAGCTACATGTTAAACACCGTCACATATGGCACTAGTTGTGCCCCGTATCTAGCAGTGAGATGTCTTCGCCTCCTCGCAGAGATGGGTGCTCAACAATTTCCTATTGGTTCCTTTGTCACATTGCGCGATTTCTACGTAGATAATTTGATGTCGGGTGCCAACGATCGCAGTGAAGTGATTAAAATTAAGAATGAGACAACCAACCTGCTCCTGACGGGCGGTTTCCATCTTAGAAAATGGGCATCGAATGATCCTAATATCATCGCAGATATCCCAGATCAAGATAAGGAATCAATTATTGTCTTAGGAGATACCGAAATCATCAAAGCTCTTGGAATGGGATGGGATCACAAAGAAGACAACTTTCGTTTTAGTTACATTGATTATCCAAATTGCAAGTCAAACAAACGCGTCATTCTATCGCAAATTTCACAATTTTATGATCCACTCGGTCTGATAAATCCAGTCATCGTAAAGGCAAAAATATTCATGCAAACACTGTGGAAGCTCAAGCTCCATTGGGATGAGAGTCTACCAGAAAATATTCATACACAGTGGTTAAAATATAAGCATCATCTCAAGGATATCACCCAAATAAAAATTCCTCGGTTTGTATCATGTACTAATAACATACAAATCCATGGTTTTTCAGATGCTAGCAACAAGGCATATGGAGCCTGCGTATACATAAGATCAAGAAGCATTGATGGAGTAATTTCATCGAACTTGGTTTGTGCCAAGTCAAGAGTAGCACCGATTTCAGAGACAACAATTCCCAGGCTCGAGCTTTGTGCTGCATTGCTTCTGGTGGAGCTCATGGACAGAGTTACAAGCATTATCGATAGCAAACAAACGCAAATCTTTTGTTGGACGGATTCAACTATCGTTTTAGCTTGGCTAGCATCTGAACCGTGTAGATGGACAACATTTGTAAGCAACCGAGTAGCCAAAATTCAAAGCCACTCAAGTTTCACATGGAACCACATACAAACATCGGATAACCCAGCGGATCTAGTTTCCCGGGGTGTCTTTCCAAATGAACTAATTAACAACAAATTTTGGTTTCAGAGTCCAACACTTCACGATACACCCAAACAAGAAGAGTTTCCTGAGCAACGGAGAACTCATACGGTTCTCCTTACAAGTCGAAGGGTTGACTTAATTATGGAATGTAAATATCACAACAACTTCGCAAAACTAATCCGTATTTTTTGTTATATTCGCAGGCACATTAACAACTGTGTCTTCAAAGGAAGACCCAAAATCTTAGGTGCCATCACAGCTAACGAGTTTGAAGAAACTCTTAAACTCGTGTTGTGCACTATTCAACACAACACATTCGCAGAGGAAATCAGTCAACTGAAAAGAAATTCACCTATCACATCAAAAATTCGACAATTATCACCATTCATTAAAGACGGACTCGTTCGAATTGAAGGACGTATAACAAATTCCGATCTACCAAACGATGCCAAACACCCATTCTTGCTTCCAAAATCGCACCCATTTATCATTACCATTATTCGACACTATCACTATGGCAATCATCATGCTGGTCCACAAACATTGCTCAACATTCTTAGACAACGATTTTGGATCTTAAACGCGAAGGCAATAATTCGAAGAGAAGTACATCGATGTCCAATGTGCTTTCGCAACAAACCAATTTTAAGTCATCAACTTATGGCAGACCTACCCAGCCATAGAGTAACCCCGTATCGACCTTTCACCATAACAGGTGTTGACTATTGTGGACCACTATACGTATCGCATCGAATCCGAGGAAGAAGTCCTTCCAAAACATATTAAGCAATTTTTGTTTGTTTTACCACCAAGGCCGTCCATATGGAATTAGTATCCGACCTGTCAACAGGAACATTCATTGGCATACTTGGCACTGAAGCGGTTCATTGCTCGCAGGGGTAAGTGCTTAAGGATTTATTCGGATAATGCAACTAACTTCACAGGTGCAAGCCGAGAACTTAAAGAATTGTACAACTTATTCGTTTCGGAGCATCATAACGAAATCGTTCGACAAGAATGTCTTAAAGATAGGATTGAATGGAGTTTTATTCCACCACGCTCACCCCACTTCGGAGGTCTCTGGGAGGCAGCCGTTAAGGTTGCAAAGTACCATCTCGACGGATTGTTGGGCAGGCGGTGCTATCATTTGAAGAGATGACAACAGTTTGCTGTCAAGTTGAAGCAGTCATGAACAGCCGGCCTCTCACTCCAATGTCCAGCAGTCCGAACGACCTCACAGCCCTTACACCTGGACATTTCCTCGTTGGAACACCACTCACCAGCATTGCGGAGCATCGAATTGAAGATTCCAACATTAGTCACCTCAAACGATACCAATATTTACAATGGATTCAGCAAAATTTCTGGAGAAGGTGGTCGAATGACTATCTTCTGCAACTCCAACGTCGAACAAAATTGAACTTATTGCAACCAAATATTCACCTCAACGACTTAGTTCTCTTGAAAGAAGACAACACGCCACCACTAAAGTGGCCAATGGGACGCATCATAGGAATTTATGAAGGAAATGATGGCAATATACGCGTAGCCAATGGGACGCATCATAGGAATTTATGAAGGAAATGATGGCAATATACGCGTAGTAAGCGTAAAAACTGCAACCAGCATTTACAAACGGGCAATCGCCAAAATATGTCCATTTACAATTGAACATGAACCTGAAGAAATACTCAAGGAATAGTTAATCATTAAAAGCAGGAGCTTTCAAGGCGGGCAGTATGTTGCTACTCGCAATAATTATTTGTTTTTACTGGCAAACTACGAAACATCACCCTATCAATCAATTGCAAAACATTTATTTCGTTCACTTGCATTTACTTTCAAACCAACTTAGATAACGGTGCCTGAAAACTAGCAAACAGAAAACCCTTTTCGCACCATCGTCATCGTCATCATTGTCATCATCATCATCGGCAATCAAGTTCAACAGACAGAGAGTCGCCTATGCTTGTGCTTGCATAGCTTATGTAGTACATAAAAACAACTAACTTTATCATACTAAATTTGTATATTTTATTTGCTTTAAAGACTATATAAGACACTAAAGTAATGAAATTGGGTACAGTCCATTATTTGAATTCAACGAAGTAGCAATAAAGTTTAGTAAAGATTTTTTTTGTAATCGGAGTTTTATTTCCATTCGCTCATTTTTTAAAGGTAAATTAAGCGGCTAAGGGGCCAGTTATAGCTATCATTGGTTTTCATCATTGAAACCAATCATTGAAATTTTTTTGACAAGTTGGTTATAGCTTTCATTGAAAAATATGTCATTGAAAATATCTATAATTGAAATAAAAAAAACTCGGTTTTTTACACCACCTCTACCGTTTGGCAAAAAGAACAAATTAGAATTCAAACAACCGTGTAAATGATAGATTTATTTAAATTTCTTTTAAACACTACGTACAACTGCACAATATAAAAGAAAACAAAAAATAAACAAACATTTTCCAAGCATTGAAGGTTAGAGTTGATCATTGAAAGAAAAAATGATCATTGAAAGAAAAACTGACAGGTGGGAATACAACGAGAATGGAATGGTTTCATTGGAACGATTTTGTTCCAATCGAAACAGCTGTTCATTGAAAACGATTTCATCATTGAAAAATTAAAAATTAATTTACAGAAAAGTTCTGTACCGTTTGGTGATGAGAACTGGGACGACTGCTGATGTGAAGCTTGTGAGAGAGCTGGCTGTGGTTAGAAGAGTGAGTGATGAACAGCGGGTGAAGATGATGACGTAGGCATAGGAGAATGATGTGGATTAGAAAATTGACGATGACGACTGTTGCCTATCATGGACGAATGAAAGGACTTGCTGTACTTTGCTCTAACTGTTGGATATGTTCTTTGTTGAGTTCCATACATCGATTATTGAAACGACGTTTTGCAAAGAATTCTTCTCCTCATTAAGAAGTTTTCTTTCAAACGAGATAAACGATTATGAAGACCGCAGATAAACACATCACGTATGAGTTCCTCTCGAAGATATCCAAAATTACAGGTTAGACTTAAATTCTTAAGTGATGTAACAAACTCGTCTATGGACTCCTCTGAACCTTGTCGCCTGGAGAAGAAACAATAACGTTCCATAACTATGTTTACCTTTGGCAGAAAATATTCATCCAGTTTTTTCAGTAAGTTTTCGTATTATATTTCGTACAGATTTTTGTTAAACGAATTGAATATATCGACCCATGTAATGCAAAAGCAATGCAACTTTACGGCTGTCTAGTTGCGTTTCTAGGCTGGAAGCTCGTAAATCTATTTTAAAGACTAAGCCAATGTTTCCACGTGGGTGGAAGGTTGGTGCTTGATTATTAAGCGGTTCCACTGCACAGGCGGAACTCATTTGTAACTCAGATTTAACTGGTACAGTCACTGAACTTTTAGAAGTTGAAGTCATTATAATTTTCTCAATTTTTTGACAGTTTAAATATTTTAAATTCTTTTATTTTAGCACTTTTGACTTTTAATATTTTAAATTATTTTATTTTAGCACTTTTGACTTTTAATTTTGAAATTTTAGGCTAGGTCATCCACATCTGACACCATGTTGTATTAAAAGACGAACGTGTTCAATGAATTGTATTCATTATTATAAGATAAATATCTTAAGACTAAAAGCTAAGTTTGATAATTCGTAAGTAAATACTTCTCAAGTATATAACCCTACTGTATGTGTGTATAAGTGTGAGAGAGTGTTATACAATGGCGACAGCAGCTTATGATAAGAGACATACTCAAACTATTGACTTTTAGTAGGAAATTTAAATGCTAGAGTGGGTATAGAATGTGGAGCAGTAAATACATCGGAAGGAAAATCACGTCAATCTAAAGACAGTGTTAGTAATGGCAGAGGAACTAAGTTACTAGATTTGTGTAACACGTTTGGACTGCGAATCCTGAATGGTACTAGCGCATCGGATACAGCTGGAGAGTATACTTTTGTTGGTAAGCAAGGTAATTCTGTGATTGACTATAGTCTCAAGGATTTCAAAGTTGACCTCTTTCAATTTTCTGATCATCTTCCTATCATCACAACGGTACAATTGGAGCATAATATTCAAAATGGGGATACAAATTTGGCCCTACTGCCAAAGCTTAGATAGAGGGACTTGAATGCGGAAAAATATAGAAGACAACTGGACTTAGTACTATCAGATCAGCGAATATCTGATTTAACGGCAATTACAGATGCTATAAAAAGTTCGTACACAAGTGGAAATTGCGGAAACATTAAAATGGGCAAAATGCAATGGTTTGATAGGGAATGCGAAACGGCGAGGAAAATATCATTTTCATTCTTAAAAGCATTCAGGGACTCTAATGAAGTTTACTACGCGAAATACAATTTGTTATGCACACAAAAAAAGAAGAAATACTATGAAGCGGAGGACAAACGGTTGGAACATTGCAGAAACGGGGCAGAGTTTTGGAACTTAATGAGGAGATTAAATGGCAAGTCATATATAATTCACCAAAAATTAAAGCCAAATGTACTATTAACACACTTTAAGGAGCTGCTGGGTATTCAAAGAGATATGAATACGATTTTGTATTGTGCTCCAAACGTTCATAATGAAGTCCTTAAATTTCACTTATGAAGAGATCAATAAAGTTCTCAGAAGTTTAAAAGATAACAAAAGTTATGATATTTAGGAATGGAGGAGGGCGAAACCAGAGATGGTGGTACAATGATGAAGCAATTGAAGTTGTGAACAGGTACAAATACCTTCGTTTACTAATGACTAAAAACTTGGACATGGAACACCACCTGAAGGATAAACTTGTAAAAGCTAAGGCTGCAATCAGTATTCGGCTCAAGTGTGGGGCTACAAACAGTACGAAACGGTAGAAAAATTGCTGAGGTACTATATTGGGAGATATATATCCCATCCAACGCCCCGAACTATATGATCATGCTTGAAACTGCACTTTCACCCCCTGTTTACACGCTCGCTTAAGCTTCACGTAGACTACATTCTCAGTATGTCTAATGAAAGACTTCCAAATATAGTAGCACTGCATATAATAAGGAATAAATCAAGCTTGATGGAAGAATGGGAGGAACTAAGCCAATGGTGCGGAATGCAACTTAACCTTAACTGCTATGACTTTAGAGAATGGAAACCAAAGCTTTATGAGCTAATAGAGAACGTGGATCGTCGTTGTAGAGAAGGGTGTTCAATGGAAGCAGCAAGTTCGGTTCATAGAACACTGTACAGCCGTTTGAACCATAATCTTAACGAGAGGAATTATTTTCGTGACGAATATAGTATAGAAGTGGTCTCTATGATGGAAAAATTAAGTACTTGAAAACGTACTCGCAAGTATTTAAGTACCCAGTAAAGGTACTTAAAAAAAAAGTACTTGTACTTGTGATTTTCAAGTATACCAAGTACCAGGTACTTGATTTGTACTGGTACTGGTACTTGAAAATTTACAACTCTGATTTTAAGTATTCATGAATGCCTTAGAGCGCCCTTTTAGGGCCAGTAAGTTATATTTAAGTATCATTAAGTAGGCTAGTTTTATGAATTTTGTCTAGTATGTAGTAGTAGTAGATATAAGATAAAATTAATAAAATTTGAATTAAAAAAAAAAAAAAAAGATCTCCGCTCTAGACTTGAGGGGTCTTAAGTTCGATTTCTGTCGCCGGAAACATTTCTTTGTAATAAAAAAGCCTGGCCTGAACCAAAGTTGTATTAAGGAAACGACAAACAATGAATTATATTTGTTTATACTTTTTTATCCAAGTATAGCATCAAAATAGTTATTTCAATTACTGTTTTTTTTTTTTTTTTATTTTATTTTTTTTTTGCAGTTTTAAGCTAAAAATATCCACTCTTACTCTTTTAGAGTTTTCATTTTTTTTGAAATCGCATCCGTCGAGAATGGGTCATTTCTTATAAGATTAATAATGATGAAACCAAAGATATTTTTGTTTATAAAAGGCATTGTTATGAAAAAATATAAAACAAATAAAAAAGATTTTTCAAATTGAAATTTTGGACAAATATCTCGAGAAAGGGGAATGATATTGTATTCAACTGTATTTTATTTTCAACATAATGCATTTTCAATGCCTTGAAAATGATGAAATATTGACGAATATCAAATTGACATTTTTTTAACATAAATACGAAATGGTCAGTCTCTTTTTTTTTGTAAAAACTATGTATTCGATCTATTTTTGGTTTCAATTTAAAAATTTTAGTAAAATAACAATTTAGAAAAATCAATGACATTTTGAGCACTCGAGATATTAAAGTTGAAAAACAATTTTTGACACTTTTGGGCACATTTTTGTTGTAGTTTTTTTATTTTTCAAAAATTTTACCAAAATGTCAAAAACGTTATTTTACGCAGTAATAAAATATTTTGAAGTTTATATCATTTAGCGGTCATTGTTTATTTGAGCAATACATCGATTTTCAGTTTTTCTATTAAGTATTTCAGAAGTTATAACCTGCCGAAAAAATTTAGTTGGAGTCGATATCTATACCTGTTCTTGACATATCGCCGACGAAAAATGGTTCTCGAACGTACAAACGTAGGAAAACGTACGTACACTCACACACACAGGAATCTCTCTAAAAGTGACAGATATATATTGTAGACCTTAAAACGTTCAGATTTTTCAAAAATTTCAATTTGACAGTTCGGACCGATAACAATAACTTTCTATGGGAAGTTAAAAACCAGTTTTTTTAACTCCCTGCGAAGTGGGCAGGCGTTTCGCTAGTATTATATACAATTATTCATGTGATCCCCATCCCACTCTGCAGAAAGAAAGGATTACATACATATTCTTCTTATGTATGTATGTAGTTAAATTTAAGTCCGCCAAATTCTCCTGCAATTTGATACCAGCGACTTTTATGCATTGTTTTAGTTGCTCCAAAGAGGAAATTTAACTTCATACACATACATAGTTCTTCGTGAATTCCCAATGTTTAATATTCAAATGGCTTAAATCTAGTGATTTTGTAGGCCATTCAGAGAGACCTTCCCTTCCTATCCATTGGTCGTTGAAATGATTATACAGCCAGTTTTTCACAACCAGACTAAAATGTGCTGAAACACCATATTGTTGGTATATTTGTCAATTCATTATCTAATATATTTGGCAAAAGTGTTCTTAGGAATTGACGATAGGATTCTGCATTTAAAACTGTATTCTAAAAACGTGGTTCAATTGTTGTTCGACCAGCAATACCAAGCCACATATTGCAGCTAAAGTGGTGCTCCGATTTATTTCTTACTTTACCATATCTAAACTGTTAACTGCACTTCATCTGTCCAAACTTTCATTTTAAAATTGTTATTTTCTGTTTCTTCACTCAGCATGTGTCCGACAAAATTCAGTATTTAATATCTTTCATTCGATGTCAATTCTTGCACTGAGGTTAAAAGCTATCAGTATGAAACACTGCTCAAACTCTACTCTGGAACAATCAAAGCAGAGTTGCTAGTGGGATTACTTAATATACCAAAATTGAGTGTCAAAATCTTAAATATTCATCTGTGTACAGCGATAGACATATTTGACTACCAAATTTTGTTTGTCTTTTTTAAGTGACACCTATTTAGGCGTCAATTTGATTCAACGCTGAAGAAGCATGCCTGGTTCTCTCGATCCGATGTACTTACAATTATGTATGAAGTTACAACACCTAACATCCTTCCTTGACATAGAAGGAGCCTTCGTTAATACCCAACATGATGCGATTACCAGGGCTCTTGTAAGGATAAAATTCAGAAAGATTTAATAATACATAATTACAAATAAATGGTGTCTAACGGTTGGACTTTCAAACAACCCAACAAAAAGGACAATACCATTTTACAACAGAAGATTGTTGCCTGGCATGAGACCCATACGGTTAATGGGTATACTAATCGTTAGATAAAAAGAGTAAAAATATCTAGGAATAGTACTTCATATTAAATTCCTATAGAGAATTATTATATCATGGCCGGTGATTTCAATGCCAAACATTCATATTGGGGAAATCAAATGCCATCTTCGCCGTAAGGTGGTAAGGTCTCCATCTCAAGCTAGCCAGACTTGGTATATGTAAATAAGCCCCTAGTGTATATTCTTCATGACATGCTCAATGGTAGAAATTTTTTTGTCAAGAGTGGCAATGTAACTTCTACCACAGTATTTAATAAAAAAAATGGTCTTCACCAGGGAGCCGTTAACTCGCCGATTCTATTCAGAATTTACACCAGCGATCTGATAGGTAGTCTTACTCAGGCAATTGCGTACGCCGATGCATGACCTTATAGTGTACAGAACGGCCCCAAAAGTCGAGGTCATCAAAATTCTTTGCAGCATGACTTCGACAAGATTCAGCGAAATTGCGATGACTGGAAGTTAAAAATCAACTTCCAGAAATCAGAAACTATATTGTTTAGAACTCCATTGTCTGGAGCCTCAAAGGATACAAGAAGGATCTGGAGGAATCTAGTGATCGTAGGACCAGACCGACAATCACCTTGCCATCTGCTTGGATCAGTACTTATATTTCGAAAAGCATATAAGTGTTGTACTAACCAGAGCCAGGGGAGCTTTTGCCCTCACTAAACGGCTTTTTTATAGCAGTCGGCTTGACACCAAGGTGAAAGCGATTTGCTACATGGCCCTTATTCGGCCAATGCAATGATTGGCTATGGTTGCCTGGTATGGTTCAACCCCATCTAAAATGGAAAATATTCCGGTGCCTTGGATTGCACAGAATACCAGAGTCGGAGTACAAACATTATTATTCCAATACGATGATTTCCTCTTATAAGATAGTCGAGGGCGGATAGAGAAGCAGTACCGCTAATCTACCACGTCAGCCGCAGAACTGTAGATAGGCGGCTCCTTTAAGATCAAGAAGTCCTCGCACTGGACTTCTTCGCTCCTTCGGTTCAGTAAGACTGTGTCCGATCGGGACAGGAGAGATGGGAGCCAGAGAACCAATTCTGGTGGTTGCAAACAGAAATTGATAATTAAAAAGTTGAACGAGTCTCTTGACCTTGGTGGGCTTACATAGTTTAAGGTATTTTTAATTAAGTAGGGACAATGTTTAAAAAAAAAACGATAATAAATTGTTTGTAGTTCTTGAACGCCCGAGCATAAAAAATATACAATTTGAAATCTAATATTAATTAGAGGTGCTATCAGAAGAGATTATGTGAATCCGTCGATTATTTGCATGTGAAAATAGAAATAGAAATCATGGATTCCCCATACAAAATGTCTAAAATAATAAATACACGATACACAGTGCTGTTTGTCACCAAAGTTCAATTCCAAAGTGTTTTATATTGAAAGAAATCAAAATGTCTTGTGATAGCTAGAAAATCTCTGATCTTTTTATTATTTTCCACCGATATTCTTCAGCCATGTTCCAAACGGCCAAAAATTTCGGAGTGACATTCAACCGGTTTCTGACATGGGATAATCATATTAACGGACTCGTTCGCAAGATATATGGTGTACTTCGCACGTTAATTTTAATTATTTTGATATATCGATGTGACATTTACTGTAACTGTAACTATATAAGGAAGCGAAAGCTCAATGTTGCATTTAATCGTGCTGTTAGATATGTATATGGGCTACGTAGATACGATAGGATATGTGGTTTTACTGCGCGGCTACTGAATATGTGTTTCGAAATTACTTAGAATTTCGAAGTTTAATTTTACTTGCTGATATAATTCGCACACGCCAACCACAATACTTTTACGAAAAATTGAGAATTACATCCTTGCACGAATCTCGTCAGTTAATTGTCCCTCGTTTTTCATTCCTTACATCTTAACGTCAATTCTTTATTAATTCCGTTCCTGCTTATTACCAAGAAACGTATAAGAAAATCTTAACGCAACAAGTTTTACAATCTCACAATCTATGTATGTACATAGTTTCATGAATATTAATATTAATATTAATTTTTTTTTTTTTTTTTTTTGTTCTTATTTTTTGCTAATTTTTGTAAATCAAAAATAAATAGAATAGAATTTGCGATCGCTTCTGAAAGAAAGTGTATATTATCAAATTATGCCACCACTAACCCATGTACTTACCAGCATACGATATACATAACTACAAATGTGAAATTCCCATTTAAACATATATATTTCTATACAGTAAGTCTGTTCAGTGAGTTTTAGAATATGAATAGAACATGAATAGAATATGAATAGAATATGAATAGAATATGAATAGAATATGAATAGAATATGAATAGAATATGAATAGAATATGAATAGAATATGAATAGAATATGAATAGAATATGAATAGAATATGAATAGAATATGAATAGAATATGAATAGAATATGAATAGAATATGAATAGAATATGAATAGAATATGAATAGAATATGAATAGAATATGAATAGAATATGAATAGAATATGAATAGAATATGAATAGAATATGAATAGAATATGAATAGAATATGAATAGAATATGAATAGAATATGAATAGAATATGAATAGAATATGAATAGAATATGAATAGAATATGAATAGAATATGAATAGAATATGAATAGAATATGAATAGAATATGAATAGAATATGAATAGAATATGAATAGAATATGAATAGAATATGAATAGAATATGAATAGAATATGAATAGAATATGAATAGAATATGAATAGAATATGAATAGAATATGAATAGAATATGAATAGAATATGAATAGAATATGAATAGAATATGAATAGAATATGAATAGAATATGAATAGAATATGAATAGAATATGAATAGAATATGAATAGAATATGAATAGAATATGAATAGAATATGAATAGAATATGAATAGAATATGAATAGAATAGAATAGAATAGAATAGAATAGAATAGAATAGAATAGAATAGAATAGAATAGAATAGAATAGAATAGAATAGAATAGAATAGAATAGAATAGAATAGAATGGAATAGGATAGAACAGAACAATAAACGTCAGACAAATTAGAACAGTCAAATATCTGACATCTGAAATTGAAAAAATGGTTTGCTCACGTTTTATGAAAAGTTATTGGTAATTTGTGCTAAATAAACCAATTATTTAGTTTCCGATATAAAAATCAATGCCAAGTTTTGTTGTAATTTCATTACCCAAGGACGGGTTCACCTATCTAAACCAAATTTTTAGGCTTTGTTTGGACTATTTAGAAGATGTTTATGTGAAGTTTGCACAAAATCGGTACGGTGGATTTAATCTGTTCCAAACTTTTCGAAACAACTTCAGTGAACAAACTTTATATAAATAGGAGGTTAAGGAAAATTTTGTAGTACCATTTTCTCAAAAAGTATTTTACCGATTTCGATAAATTTGATATGGCTGAAAAGCCATAATTGTGGAGATGTGCAGAATATACTTTTGACGCGGATTATCACACTGTGGGCCATTTTGTTTTTTTTTTGCACTGGCGAAAACTGTACTATTTAAAAAAAAACATACAGAAACAATGTTTTCTCCTTCAATATTTTCAATTAAATTATTTTTTAATTTAAAAGTCAAAATGTGTATTTAATTTAACATGCGAATGCACTCAATTAGATTGAATACCATATCATTTCATAAAAAATATTAAGCTTTGCTTTTGATATTCACGTGAGTAATTTCAAATAGGTACTCATGCTTTCAAATTAATGCCTCACGGTTTTATTTTTGTATTTATTAAAATGATTAATTAATTGTTATTTCTTACCATCACTTAATACTACTTCAGGTTGGCTGGGCATCGGAGCTTGCTTAGTTTCTATGCTTATTATTTGGTGCTCTGAAATATAAACAACGATATTTTAAGATGTATACATGTAAGCATAAAAAACATTTCAAAAATTGATTACCTGAAGCATCTTCGGTTTCTGATTGGCTCATAACGGCAGCTCTCAAAGCAGTTTGTTTTTCTACGCCAGAAGTCTGTACAGAACTAAGAGCTTCTGACTCAGAAAAGTCAGTATCGGTATCTATTGAATCATAGAAGAGTTATATTGTAAAAAATAAATCAGCTGTAATTGAAGTGTCTAACTTACATTCGCCATGAATATTCTTTTTTTTTTCTACAGATCTCTTATATTCGTTAAGTTCATCATCCGTAACATTATCAAATGGATTCTTAGCGTATGGTGCCTTATAAACGGTAGCGTTGTGTTGGAAACCACGTTGAATTATTCCCTTTGACGCAGCACCCATTAGAACAACATGATCTCCAACCGAAGAGACAGTTGCATCTCTGATGCGATTTGCCTCATCCCATGTTACACCTTCCAAAATATGGGATTGTGGACCGGCGGAAATTTTATCTGCTCGACGGTTGTCTTTAATCTAGTAACAAAACCTTATTTTACTAAATTTACTTTTTTAATGGACATTAAAAGGACGATTTGGATCATAATAGAATTCCGTTGGTAACAATATTTAAACTTTGTGGACATGAGATATCATCATTGTTTGCAGCTATTGCATAGTATGCGTAGCTACCGTTAAACAAATAGTAAATGCTAATTACTTAATATTATATATAATATAATATATAATTGTTAATAAATGAAATTTTTGACAATTTTTTTAGTTTTAATAATGAAACTATATATAAAATTATATAACATGCACGATTTTCCAAGCAGAGTTCTTAGCAGACCCTTTCAACAAATCTGGATATACCAAAACTTGAAGAAAAAACTTTTCATAAATAAAATATTACAAAACATCATTCGGTGAGAGCATCAGAGGCAATTGCAAAGTTTGCTAAATATGGTATAGAAGGCTGCAAAAGATTTTTAAATTCTTGTTTATATATAATCTAGAATTCTAGATTTATTATATCTGCAACTTAAGTAATTCATAACTCCCAACTAAAAATTCAACTTTCATAGGGATCTAACGAAACTATTTCCAAATCAACAAATTTTTATTGCATATGAAGTATGAACCCATGTATATGGTACATAGAACTACTAATATTCAAGCATTGCAATTGCAATAGACGTTTCACTGCCCAAGTAGGAAATCTGCTCATTCATGAAAAATTTAGGTGAAAACATTTCCATACAAAAATTTGAGTTGTCAAAAAGTCTTTTATGAATTTTATTTTCGTATTCAGTATACTTAATCTGCTATGAAATTTGCTATAAAAATCTGTTATGAACTGTATAGCATTCGAACATGTCAAAAAATCTTTTACAAATATTATTTTTCGTATTCGGAGGCAAAATCTTTTAGAAAATCTGTTATGAATCATAAAAGAAAAATATTTCTGACTTTTATTATAAAAGATTTTAGTCAATACGAAGCAAAAATGGATATTTATATGTAGGCAAATATTTTCGACAAATACATGTGATTGAGAGGAAATTTAAGAAAATAATATGTATTTAAATGCAATTTTAAATAAAACTGCAAGCTTATTTTATTTACATACATAAATACTTTCTTAGAAAAAAGAACAGACAACTTTTGCTTAGGGTACGTTAAAAAAGAAGTTCCTTTGAATTTCCCGATGCAGTTATTCCGATTGGACAAATTAAATGTGGGAATTTTAGTGGACAAATGGAACAACTCATTCTTTAAACAGGACCATTGCATTTCAAAGTGCTTCAAGAGACTGCCGAATCTCACACATGCATCCTTATGTTTCCTCTTGTAAAAAAAGTTTATTTTTTCCAAGAATTAATAGTAAATTTGTCTTAACTACTGATGTCTGTACATACCATGATAGGTATACTAAGTTACCTTCCATGTAACTATGTATATTCCACGAAATACCATGAGAGTACGTTCTATATTGCGTAATACGCTTAACAAAGGATCTTAGAATTTTAATTGCGGTATAGGCTATAATGGTAGTTTATGTGGTATTTCTTTAAACATTAAGTAGGTGATAAAATCGTAATGAATCATTTAAGTACTTACATAAATTACATAATAACAAAACAGTTTAATTTTGATAACAGATTCTAGTTTTGTTTGCTTATCATTTCGTTTTCGAATGTTCATAACAGACTTTTATAAAAGTTCGAACTCCTGAATACAAATTATAAAAGATCTTTTATGATGAAAATCTTTTACGATTCATACATAACAGAAAATTCATAGTAGAATAGGTCCAATTGTCGTTCCGCACATATTTCATTACACCCGACTCCACAGGACATAATTTATCTCATAATGCTCGATGCTCATGACATTAAATCTCCAATGGATTCGCGATATTTCATCTTCTGACATTATGTCAGCGATCTATGTCAGCGGTTTTCTCTTGATATAGATGTCTGAAATTTGACAGATGTATTTTTTGTTACTATTTTCAGCATATATTTTATGCCCATAATTTTGTGTCTTCTCGAGAGGTTTGATCTTTAATATCCGTCAGCAAATTTTTTTCAATTCATCAGTTTATTTTCGAGTAAACAATGGAAGAGCGGATAATTGAGTTTGTTAAGGCTGGGTGGCCACAAAAACGGCTGGAATGTTACAAATAAAGCGATAACTTTTACATTTCGAATGCTAATTGATTGATTGATTGCATCATTATAATTTTTAAATGTATAATATAATAATTCTGAGAGTAAAACAAACTATAATTTTTTTTTTGTTTTCATAGCAGATTAAGGCTGGGTGGCCAGCCAAAAACACGGCTGGAATGTTACAAATAAAGCGATAATTTTTACATTTCGAATGCTAATTGATTGAAATTAAAATTAATGCATTCTAAATAAACACGGCTACTACACTGCATCATTATAATTTTTAAATGTATAATATAGTAATAATGGGAGTGAAACAAACTAAAATTTTGTCGTTATTTTGATAGTAGTTTAAAATGCACCATTTATTTTTGGTATAACTAAGGTTTTTATTTAATTTTTTTGGTGTTTTCAAAGCAGATTAAGTTAATTAAGGGAGTGACGAATTGACTTTAATTTATTTAATTTTTTTTATGGGCAAAAAATTAGTAAAATCTTATGCAATTTTCAATGGGTTTGGCGTGTTTGAACAGGTATAACTTCTTTAATCTACAACATATTTCATCGAAACGAAAAGTATTGCTAGGCAAGTCTCAAATATTTTTATTACGAGTAAATTTTTTTTTAAAATAATTCACTTTTAAAGTTTAAAAAAATTAAAAAACCTAAAAAAACGCAAAACACGTTTTTTTTAGGACTTTTAAATATCCCTCATTCTTTATTTAGCCTTTTGAACTATATTTTTTTTTTCTTTATTTTATTGAATAGCTTAATTAATTACCTCGAGAATGACGGATGGACTTTTTCGAAAAAAAATTATTAACCCTTTAAATGTTCATTGAAAAAGCCCAAATAACAATTAGCTTTCCAGAGAAAATAATGCTTGTGCATATTTTTCTTATTTTTTTCAGTATTTTTTCTATTGGTCCTCAATTCAAAAAGTTTGAAAAACTGTCTAAATTGGTGTTTTTCCTTTTGAAATTTCCTTTTTACACGCACACATAGAAGTTTCAATCCCCAGTAATTCCACTGCGAAATTATGTAATGACAAACCAGTTTTTTTGTCAATGAGTTGACTAGAGCAAGTGCACGTCCAATTCGCGTGGTAGGAAGTATGCAGAACAATATTGTGTGTAGTTCTAGTTTATCTACCTACTTCTTGCACACTTTAGTTTGAAGATGTAGCAGAAGTCATGATCGTTTTGTTTTTTTATATTTGATCTAGATTTTTTTTTTTGTGGCAACAGAGAGGGGATTTATTGTTCTTTGGCAAAACAAAAACAATTTCAGTGCACACGAGATCAGGACCTGTTTTTGAGAAAATATTGAAATCGAAAGGAAACGTACTATGCACAGAATGTCCTATTCTTTGGTTTTTTCTTTACTTTTCCCTCTTTAGCGTGTTCTTGATCTTATAAAGATACTCATTTTTTTTACTTCGACTCTATTCTTGTTCAAAAAGAGTGTAGAGAGAGAGTAACAAACAAAAACAAAATTCCTTTGGCCACATATGGCGATGCGATGAAATTCATGACAAAAAAAGGTCACTAACACAAATAAAGTCATTTACATGAAGTTTGGGTTTGCAGATCTGAGACACCCAGCCTTAAATCTCAATCAAAGACGAATTGAGATAATGTGTCACATAAAGGAAACACAAAGCTTCCCAAATTACAACTCAAACGTTTTAATGGCGATATGAAAGAAAGGTTGCCTTTCTGGGACCAATTTGACATTGTGGTTCATCAAAATGCACAGTTGTCTGAGGCGGAAAAATTCTATTATTTAGAAGGTGCATTAGTTGGTGGAGCAAAAAAGTAGCGGTTAATTGACAACCACATGCAAAAACTAATTGCACTGAGACCTGTTACCACAAGAAATTATGCTGCTGGGTTGCGAATCCTATACAACGCAATAACAACGTCTATAAGAACCCTAACGGCTTTGAAAGTGCCCACACAACAATACGACATCATGTTAAAAACGGTTTTGCTGAGATGTATGCGCCTATGCGGTATGCCGGTCGGATTAAGATTCGATTACCAACGGAGGTGTGAAAAGGAAAACGATATTGCTAATCTTGCTGATGTTGAGAATGAAGAAGAAAAAGAAAGAAGTTCACAAGCATCGCACGCACTCACATCATTGCAGGGAATTAAAAGTCATTATGTGTTTTCTCAAGAGTGAGATAGAAGCACTCGAAAAAAGTAAGGTTTCCCCTCTTCACACTAACACAAAAGAACCGCATACAACGACAACAAGCTTACTGAAAATAAGTAATAATGTGTGTGTGTTTTGCAACTCATCAGACCATGTTACAGCCATCTTGCATTGGAACAAAAAAGACAAATCTTAGTGCGGTATTACACGGCGCATGTTAAGTCTCGCATGAATGAAGTGCGAAAGAGAAAGAAAGAAAGAAAACATGAAACGGAAATAAATCTTTCTCGACATGCACGGATAGAATATTCCTTGCATGTTTTTGAAGTTTCTCTTTCTACTTCTCCGTTGTTTTTCGAATTTGCTTTATTTGTTTCGTTCGTTGTTAAGGAAACATCCATAATGAGGCTTTGGCTAATGAAAATAAAATAAAATAGAATGAAGCCTTAACATAAGAGTTTATTATTTAATTTATTTAAGTAAATCTAAATTGTTCAAATCATTCCCTGGTCCTATTTTTGGATTTTTATTATTTTTTTTTCTAAATTACTAAACCGATCACCGAAACAACGAATGTGAAATGAAATGAAAGATATCTGTCAAAAAATGAGTAAAGCTACAAACTGAGAAAAGTCTTAGTGTAATAACGAGCGCATCACCGAAAGACACTCCAAAACGAAATAACCGAGAACTGCGCATTAAATACATGCGCCGCGCCGTGTAATACCGCACTTACTAAAAAACAATAGATGTTTTCGATGTGCAAAAATAGGTCATCCTTCCAAAAAGTGCAGAAGTGTAAATTTTTAAAATTTTAAATTAATTTTTTTTACCACCGAAATGCGGTGGTAAATATTTGACTACGATGTGCGATCCGTCTTTTAAAAATTAATTATTTGCAGCAATGCAAATAATCGCGGCAGAATCGAAAGACAACGAGGCATTCATAAATCTCTGCGCGCATTCAAATGCAATCCAACAAAAAACATTTTTTTTTTAAACTGCACGCTGTTTAATTGCTGGCGCAGATCACAAAGACATTATAATTCGAATGGTTATAGACGGGGCACCCAAAAAAGTTATATGTGTGAAAGTGTCGTAGACAAAATTAAAATGTCTGTGATTCCCTTTGGTGGATCTGAAATATCGCCAGTGAGCACCTACGATAAAGTAAAAGTCGTGATAAAGAACCAATTCAATGAAAATAGTGCTCTTATTGAAGCTATTGTTGTTCATAGTATCTGTGCCGACGTCCTTGCGATTCCTGATCCGTCTTGTGTTGCGTTCAAAAATCTTAAATTGGCAGATCGTCTCATATCCACAGACGAAAACGTGGTTGAAAGTCTCAGCATGCTCATTGGAGCTGATTTTTATTGGACGATAGTCACTGGGAAGCAACGAAAGATTTCTAATCGTTTGAGAACTGATGTCAATACCATTTTCGGATGGACTCTACAAGGGTTACATTCGTTGTTATAAACCATATTAGTTGTAAGAAAGCCACTTGCTTAAATTATTGTAAGCCATATCAAATAATTCTAATGAAATGACAAATGTTATACATAAACCACATATCAAATAATTCTAATGAAATGACAAATGTTATACATACATAAACAATATATCAAATAAATATAATTCTAAGAATAAGGAAAATGCTATGTAGACAATATCAACCATATTAAATTACTTTTGCTTTGTTCTAAGAAAACTGTTTGTAATTAAATGTGAACGAAATAAAATTTTATGCTTCTTCAGTCAGCCTTGTGCGGAAAGTCCATCAGAACTCATCGTGTTTTATTCTATTATAACTGGATCTTAACATAACTATCAGAACATTACATAATTGGTGTCAGAAGTGAAATTCTAAAAATATATCCATCCATACAAAAAACGAAAAAGTAACGCTGCAATTTTGTGTTTGAGAAGAAAATAAGTTTCACCAAAACAACGCAAAAAATATATAATATATTTATAAATTCGTGAAATTGAAATAAAAAAAATCATTGCATTATTAAATCAAGAATAAAGGAATACACATTCAACCCACAACAACATATACAAGAAGTATATATATATGTATATTGTATATGGGGTATGGTTCGTTTCGTTTTTTTTCAGTTGGTTTTTTTGTTGTTTCGTTTATATTGTTTCGTATTTTGTTGTTTCGAATTTTATTGTTTCACTTTTTGTTTATTTAGTTTTTTTTGTTTCGACAACTTTTGTTTTTCTTTTCAATTGTTTTGTTTTTGTTTCATTTCGTGTTCGATTGTTTATTTTGTCTATTGTTTCGTTTTTTTGTTATTTCGTCTTACCTTTATTTCACTTTCTATTGTTTCGTTTTCGGTTGTTTCGTTTTTCGGTCAATTCGATTTTAATCATTTCGCCACTGTTTGTTTATATTTAGTTTTAATTTTTCTGCATGTAAAGAACCTAAAGGCGTCAAAACAGTGGCGAAATGATTAAAATCAAATTGACCAAAAAAAAAATACATACATACGTATGTATGTAGGTATCAAAACATAAATTGACATATAGTCCAGATTTTACTTAAAACAAACAGAACTCTGAAATTTTATAAGTTTATTTTTTCTAACAAAAATACTTTATTAAAAAAAAACAATTTAATACACCATATTTCATTTAAACATAAAAATTAAAAATAAAGAACAAAACGAAATTCATTTAATAAAATTAATAAACAAGAAATTATAAAATCTAATATAATTTTATATTTGAAGCCAAAGCTTTTAATAATCCCATATCGGAATAATCGTCTTTATTTTCAAGAATCGTCCTTATTCTGGAATCTTTGTCAATATATTTTCTTTTCTTTTGAGGAATTGAATCACCTCTAAATATTTTCTCTATAGCACTTTCAACAGTTTTCATTTCCTTTTTAATCTCAAAAATAATTTTATAAACACCAATGTTAGAGGCTCCAATAACAGAATTCATGTGTCTATGAAACGATTCGGCAAAATTTTGCGTTGTTGGCATCTTCATTTCAAATTGATTGTAAATACTCCAAAACTTAGGAAGGTACGATGGTAGTTTTCCATTTTTTCCATTAACATAAAATTCGTCAAACCAGTCCATAATTGGTTTTGCTTCACAAGGCATTTCTTCCTTTAATTTATCAAAGGCCAAAGAAATTCTATCAGGGGGCAAAAAAGAAAGTGCGCCTATATGCCGAATTTTCAAAGAAAATTTTGGATCAGACCCGTAACTTCTCTGGAAACCAGATTTTTGGACATGTCGATATATTGACTAAAATAAATGAAAACTGCACCCTTTAGGAATACAGTCAACATAACAGTTTCTGATGCTATTAATAGCTGCCTTTTCAAAATCCATTATGCATATTTTTGGATTCAATTTAATCCCTTGTTTTAGAGCGTAATTATGAAGATTTGTGAATAACAAATCGTACAATTTGGTGCTTTTACCTGTCATTAAAGCATATACCATTGGGTATGCTTTTAAACTGCTATCAACATTGCAGTGGATGGTGTACAGTTGATAAAATAGTATAGGTACAATTTTAAACGTACCATCCATCATCCAAAAATGACTTTTTTCCAAATATTTTAAATTTTCTACGCTTGTCATTATAATTATTCTATGCTTATCTACTATGCTATCATCTACAAACAAAAAACAAACAAAAACTTAACAGATTCCGGTAAAACGAAATCTATGGACGTTGGCTCTGTCATTGAATCTGTGATTTTTTTCCTCTCTCGTTTTATTTGTTGTTGGAGTGATGTTTTTGATGGGAGGTTTGCTCGCACTTCATTACTACAATTCGCGACATTGTCCTGAATGATCTTACTACCCCCAATAATACTTCTTTTAGCACATTGTTTAATTTTTAATAAAACATCTGCCAAGGGCTTTCGCAGGGCATTTGGTTCATGGTTATGTTCACCAAAAATAGATCCTATGACATGTTTTTCTTCCTTTTTTATTGTCACAATACGAACCTTACAACCATAATCTTTTTTTTTGTTAAGTTCACAGCACCAATTATAGTTCCCACTTTTTTAATTAATAAAATCATAAGAAAACCCGTCTATGTTAAGTTTTTCACGACCTCTTTTTGATACAAATGTATCGCAAATAGAATTACATTCCATATTTTTTTTAAATCTTTTAATTTTATGTTTAACACAACACGATTAAAACCACCAACAACTGACAAACTAAATGTAAACCAAATAACCGTATTCCAAAAAAGAGATAAACATATAGACAAAATGCGAAACAATCGCTATCGAAAAAACCCATAATAAATACAACGAAGAAACAAAAGAAGTAAAAAACAAAAGAAGAAATTCGAAACAATAGTGAAACGAAATGAACTCGAAACAAAGTACGTACAAACAAAACAAACGGTTTAGAAACAATCATAAATAATTTTGACAAAAACGAAACAACAATTATCGAAATGAAAAAAACGAAACAATAGGCACCCATTGTATATGCAAGCAGAATCATCTAAAAGCAGTATCATCTAAAAGCAGAATCATCTAAAAGCAGTATCATCTAAAAGCAGTATCATCTAAAAGCAGTATCATCTAAAAGCAGTGTCATCTAAAAGCAGTTTCTCTGAAATTCAGAGAAAATGAAAATCTTGTTGTAAGTAATACAATAATAATAATAATACAAAAAAAAAAAGTGGAAAATACGAGTAGTTACATAAATTTAGTATCAAATACATTCTTGATTTTATTATATTATATTCTTAGTGTAGTTTTATATATATAAAAAAAAAAAAAACAAAAACTTAAGTAGACATACATACAAATATTGTAATTAAAAAGCGAATTATTATTTTCTAATTTTTAAAATTATTTTAATTCGCGACTTTTCTTAAGTTTTTTTTATTTCTTAATTTTAAAAGCCCAAGCGGCTTCACGCGGCTTTTAAATTTGGTACCTTTCTAAAAACTAAAATCCTCGTGGTCCTGTCTTCTTCGCTGCCGGAAATTGGATTTGACGTTCGTCAAATTTATGCTGAAAATTGATTTCATTCTGTTCGTGCAAATATAGGTGGCAGTTAGACAAATAGAGATAATTTGATAATTGGCGATATATTTTCTAACACTCCCCCTTGGTATATTTGCCTAGACTTAGTGCAAATCTACAACTTCTTTCTTGATGTCGAGTTTGGCTAGTTTTACAGCAGGTCTTTCGTAGATCCCATTTTCAGTTTGTACTATTGCGCTCCGAACTTGGCCATCTTTAGCCTTATTCACCTTGATTACTCGTCCCTTTGGCCATTGGTTGAGTCGATTTTCCTCATCGATTACTAAGACAATGTCGCCAACTGTTAAAGGGTCTACAGGTAAGTTCCATTTCTTTCTTCTAGCTAGCGTTGGTAAGTACTCGGCCACCCATAGTTTCCAAAAAATGTCTTGCATACAGTTGTGACATTAAAGCGTTTGTTTTTAATAATTTAGCTTCGTCGCTAAAGTCACCAAGCGGCGCGATCTCTCCAGGCGATTGGCGGAGGAAGTGGTTTGGCGTTAGGGCTTCGGACTGCTCGTTATGGTAGATATGTTAATGGGCGAGAGTTGATCATATCCTCAACTTCCATCAAGTAACTGCGAAGAAGTTCATCATTTGATTTGTAACGTATTACATTGCTTACAGCATATAGTGCGATCTTGACTGATTTAACCATTCTTTCACAACATCCATTCATGTGTGGCGATCCAGGAGGGTTGAAGTGCCATTCCAATTCTGAATTTACGAAATGGTTTGCAATGACTTGATGGTTAACGGTCTTCAGATTTGTCTTTAAAAGTTTCTCAGCTCCGATGAAATTCGTGCCCCGGTCACTATACATTTTCTTGACTTTGCCTCTTCTGCATAAAAAATTTGGGTAGCAGAGTATAAATGAGTCGGTGCTGCAAGTGTAGGCGATTTCTATATGGATAGCTCTTGTAATGAGACAAGTAAATAGGCATATCCATCTCTTTTCCACCTTTCGTCCGTGACTGACCTCAAAGGGTCCTGCATAGTCGACCGCTGTATATGCGAAGGGTCGTGTAAACGCCGCAACCCTGGTCTCGGGAAGCACTGCCATTTCTGGAGATTTTGCATTTGCAGTAAGAATTTTACACTTGTCGCATTTACGTCTTACTCGTTTTAATAATTGTCGTAATTTTTATATGTGATACTTTTTTCTTATTTCATTCACTACCGTCTAGTGGTTAATGTGCCGGAATCTTTCGTGGTATTCTTGCACGAGAAGCTTCGTTCCATGATGTGTCGTAGGCAGAATAATAGGACGTCTTGAGTCTTGACTTAAATAACTCGCATTGTCTATACGACTATGAGATCTCATGATCACATTCTCATCAAGATATGGCTTTAAAGAAAGTAGATTGCTCGAAAAACAGGCTGGTTTCTTATTTGAAATGAAATAGTTTCCCTGATCTGTTAGATACTTTATCTCAAAATGAAAGCCTTCTGCTTGAATGAGTCTATATACTAGACGTTCGGCTCTGGCGTATTCCTGTGAGGATAGATAGCGATACGATTTCCGTTTTCCAAGTAGAGAATCCATGTATCTATAAACGTAACCTATTACCTTAATTAGTTTATTCCAATTTTCGTATTTCTCAAATAAAATTACTGGCTCTGTTCTCTGATGTACAGCTTCGTAGACGAAGGACTCATTTTTCCTTTGTATAGAAATATCCCAAGGCCAGTCGACATCGGATGAATATAAAAATTCTGGTCCTTGCATCCAACGATCCTCCATATTTAAAGACGGTCCGCGTTTCCATTTCGTGGCATCGTCAGCTGGATTCATTGAAGAAGGAACATATCTCCACTGTACGATGTGATTTGTCTACCGGATCTCCGCTATTCTTACTTACTTACTTACTTAGGTCTTCAGACCTACGAAGTCCGTTGGTGTTCCCTAGCGGAACATAGGGCCTCAACTACTCCTACGCGCCATCGTGTGTGGTTTCCAGCGATGTATTTAAGCTCCCTCCAGCTCTTTCCCAGTCTCGCAGATTCCTCCTCAACTGTTCTTCTCCACGTGCTTCTCGGTTTACCTACTCTTCTTCCTTCTTGTGTGAGTGGGTTCCACTGCATTGCTTGGCCTGCAATGCAGTCATTACCTTTTCGAAGCGTGTGTCCAATCCACTGCCACTTGCGCCTTCGTATAATGGTATCTATGGGTTCCTGACCTGTTCGTCTATGTAAGTCATAGTTGGAGATACGATTAGGCCAGAAAACAAGTAAGATGTTTCGAAGACACCTATTAACGAAGGTTTCCTGGTTATTGTGGTTGTTATTTTCCAGGTGCTGCAGCCATACAGCAGAACTGATTCGACGTTAAAGTTGAACAGTCGTAGCTTTGTCTTCAAGCTGAGAGATTTGTTCCTCCAAACATTGGACAACATCCCGAACGCAGCCTTTGCTTTTCCGATGCGGCTGGCGATGTCTAATTCGGTTCCTCCTTCAGGAGAGACGATACTTCAAAGGTATTGGAAGCTATCTACTTTCTCTACTGCTTGTTGACCAATGTTCATCAGAGCGGATGATTGCGAGCTCCCGAGGCTGAACATCTTTGTTTTTCCCGTATTGATTTTCAGCCCCACGATTGCTGCTTCTCTCTCCACCCTTGTTGCCATTTGATGGAGATCCATGATCTTATGTGAAAGCAAGCAAACATCGTCAGCGTAGTCGAGATGTTTAAGGTAAGTTGTCAGAGTCCATCTTATTCCTCCGCTTCCTGTCAAAGCCATCCGCAGTACATCACTTATCACCAATAAAAAAAGGATTGGTGACATTATGCAGCCCTGTCTGACCCCGCTTTGGACTTCAAATTCTTTGGACAACCTACCTCCGTGTAAGACGTGACATTTGGACCCATCGTAAGTCGCTTTAATAATAGCAATGAGTTTCTCCGGTATACCCCTCCTCCGCAAAGCAAGCCAGATAAACTCCCTGTTGACGCTGTCGAAAGCCTTCTCGAAATCAATGAACAGCAAGTGGAGTGGTGATCGATATTCGACGCACTGTTCGATGATGATCCTCAAGGTGTTAATGTGATCAATACAGGAGGACCCAGTGCGGAAGCCTGCTTGTTCAGCGTCGAGCGATGCTTCGAGGTGTTCTTTAATGCGATCTAAAACAATCTTTGCTACTATTTTGGCGACTGCAGGCAAAACGCAGATACCCCTCCAGTTTTCACACTTCATCAAGTCTCCTTTTTTTGGAAGCTTGACAATCATTCCCTTTTTCCACTCTTCGGGAAAGCATTCGGAGACCCACGCTTTCTCTATGAGCGGTTGCAGCAGATCGCTTGATGTTGTTGGTGCTGCTTGCAGCAATTCTGCGGGAATGCCGTCAAGTCCTACCGCTTTGTTGGTCTTAAGTGCTTTGATGGCGGTACATACTTCTTCCTTACTGGGGGGTGCGATGCGCAATCGGAAATTGTTTGCATCGGACAACTCAGGAGATGTCAGTTGCATGTTACTGTCAAAAACAAGGTTTAGGACTGGAGCAAAATGCTCCTTCCACCTTCTAAGTTGATCCTCATCCGATATCAGCAGGTTTCCCTCTCTAGCTTTCACCGGGTGTTGTTTAGAACTCTGCACACCAGCGAGTTCTTTAGTTATTCTATAGAGAGGTCTGCTGTCGCACCTGTTTGCGGCTTCTTCTGCTTTTAGGGCCAAAACATTGGTGTGATTTCGTTTATCACGTCTTACACTACGCTGGACCTCTTTCATCTTCATGCGGTATGTGGATTCTAGCTCGTTTATTCCTTCTCCGTGCGCAGCTGCCTAACGAGGTTTAAGGTGTTTTCTTTCGTCGATCTTGGCCCAAGTTTCTTCCGATAGCCAGGTGTTACGGCTTCCTTGCACACGACCGACTATTTTTTCAGGACCTGATGAGAGCATTTTTCACAGCACTCCAGTGGTTTTCTATGGATTCTGTTCCAGTGCTGCTGATTGATCTCATATGTTGCGAAAGGTGTTCCCTGAGTTGTTGTCGAGTGTTAGGGTCCTTTAGTCTGTCCGTGTTAAACTTGGGCGTTCTGGTGTTCGAATTCGATCTCCGAATTGCAGCTGTACGCAATTTTAGGGTAGCTACCATAAGATGGTGATCGCGGGCAAGCCCCATGTCAGCACCTCTTCTATTCCTGACATCTAAGAGACTGCTTCTGAACCGACGGCTGATCGCGAACTGATCAATTTGGTTGGAAGAAGCTTGTCTGTCTGTTGACACCCAGCTAATTTTGTGGCACGTTTTATGTTCAAACATCCGCTATTCTGAAGGATACGAATTGTCCCTTTATTGACTTCGCATCTGACTTCAACCAATTGAAGACTGTTACTGAGTCCAACCAGATAATTATTCGATGTAGGCTTATTGACAGAATTTGGCGTATACTTGTAGCGAATCTCGCTCCAATTAAAGCTGCTACTAATTCTAAACGTGGTATAGATAAAAGCTTGATCGGAGCTACTTTAGTCTTAGACTCCAGTAACAAACACCTTATGTTCTCCTTTGTTTGAATTCGCAGATATGCTACAGCAGCACTACAGTCCTTACTTGCGTCAACGAAGACATGAAGCCGTGCTTCAGACAGGTCCGAAGTTGAGCCTATTGAATAGCATCTTGGAATTTGGACGGATTCCACAGTTAACAGTTCTCTAGACCACATCAACCATTTATTGTGAAGATCATCATTAATTTCATCATCCCAGTTGACTAGTGAGCGCCATACTTCCTGCATCAGTACTTTTAAGTAGCTAGTGAAATGACCTATTAGCCCGAGTGGATCAAAGATTGACATCAACACCTTAAGTAATTCTCTTTTAGTTGGTTTTCTTTGGCCTTTTATTACTTCTGTATTACCGTTATTAAATTTTAGAGAGTATGTAAGTGAGTCAGACTTGGTATCCCACCACATTCCTAGTACTTTCTCCGTGGTTAGTACTGATTCCTTGTCGAAATTAACATAATTGTTAACATGTAAGTGTTCCTCTTCTAAAGCTTTCATTACTTCGATTTAATTTGATTTCCATTTATAAATATGAAAACCTCCGGCTGCATGAATCATTGTTACTTCTTTGGCTAAATTGATGGCTTCATTTTCAGTGTTTACACTCTCAAGCATATCATCAACGTAGTGGTTTTTGACGATTGCCTCTACTGCTCTAGGAAAATCTTTCTGAAATCTTTGCGCATTCTTATTTTTAATGAACTGAGCGCTACTCGGTGAACAGGTTGCTCCAAAAGTCATTACTTGAGTAACATAAACGGCTTCGCCGCTTCCGTCATCCCATATAAAACGACATGCGTGTTGATCTTCTCGCTGAATTTTGATTTGGTGAAACATTTCAGAGATATCACCACTGACAGCAATTGCATTTTCTCTGAACCTCAGAAGTATGCCTAAAAGCGATGGCAGCTGGTCAGGGCCCTTTAACAGGAATGAATTTAAAGATGTTCCATTAACTTTAGCCGCTGCATCCCAAACTAATCTTATTTTGCCCGGCTTATTCGGATTGACTACGGGAAACAGTGGAAGATACCAAACGCGTTCGTGCTTTTCCTTTAGCTCATCTTACGACAGTCTGCGAACATATCCTTTTCTAACATAGCTCTCGATTATATTATTCATTTCATTCTTCAGATCCGGGTTTTTATGCAGTCTGCGTTGTAATGTTATCAGCCTATTCTTTGCCATAAATAGACTGTCCGGTAGCACTGCATCGTCGTATCTCCAAAGAAGTCCTATTTCAAAGCGCTCTCCATCGAATCTAGAAGTTTTTGCTAGTATATCGTTTGCGCGATGTTCTTCTCTAGATACCACATCATTAGCTGGTATCTTGACACCCAGACTGGCAACTGAATAAAAATGTTTTAGTAAATTATTAAGTTTCTCATTGTCCTCTTCCAAGTGCTCTTGTACGTGATAGTTGATGCTGTGGATTTTGGATGCGCTACCGATACCAAACACTGACCATCCGAGCTTACAATTAGTTGCTATTGGATCATCGCGCCCAGCTAGGCGAACCTTACTTGGTATGGTCACATGCATATCACTTAAACCGATCATTATTCTTGGCAGCTCTTTACTATATGATGCTACTGGAATTCCACGTAAATGAGAGTATTCCTTAGATAACTCTTTATAATTTAATGTTTGTTTAGGAAGGTTAAGTTCTTTGATCGTGTGAGCAACTGGAATTGCATATTCTTGAGCACCTTCGAATACACCGGATATCGTTAAAGATACTTTCCTGGACTCCTCTTGACGACGAATGTTAGCGGTCCATTTCAGTTGCAAAGTGACTATAGGGCCAGTGAGCCCAAGTTGTTCTGCAATCTCCTCCTCGATCCTCGTACCACTAGAGCCTCCATCAATGAATGCCAATACGTTTACCTTTTTATGACCATGGCGAAGTGTCACCTGTATGTATTGGAATTGCAATTGACTGCCTATGTCTGTGTGGCTATTTTGAGATGTGACTATGACCGTTGGACTGGCGCCTGCATCCTCTGGATGCATTAATGGATGATGTTTTTTTGTGCAACCGTCGAAGTTACATTTGACTGCTTTCTTGCATACAAATGGATATCTTATTGCATGGGCAGTCAAACACTGACGGCAAAGTTTCAATTCCTTTACCTTTTTCCATCTTGTTGAGGAGGTCATTTCCTTGAATACTTTACAAACATCTAGGCTTTTACACTGCTTGCCACAAATTATGCATGTCTTAATACCTTCCACGTGTACATTCACTCTAGATTGATTGCATTTATCACCACGAAAAACTTCCCTTTTTATACCACCTAACTCAGAACTAGAAAGCACCTCGTACACCTTTCTGGATTCCACTTGAAGCCATGTGCCAAACTCTAAAACACTTTTAGCTTGCTTCTCCAAAGAATAAGTGGCCCACTTCATTTTTATTTCGTTTGACAGTCTCTTTAATAACTCCTTAAGGAGCAACGGATTATCATATTGTCCTTCAAGTCCAGAAGCCTTCATAACTGCGTTCAAATTAGTAACCGCAGTTGCGAAATCAAGAATCGAATCCAATTTGTCAGCCCTTACCATTGGAAGCTTAGCTAGTTTTTCTTACTGGATATCTAAAATTATATTAGGCTGACTAAAGGCAATTCTTAAAGATTCTATTATTTGGAAAACGCATGAAGGTTCAGACATTTGACTAGTGACTAAACTCCGCGCCCGTCCTTTTAGAGCCTGCTGCAACCGCATTAAATTTTCATCGAGTGTGTATCCACAAGCCTGTGTGGATTGTTCAAACATTCTTATAAAAAGTGGCCATTCTTCAGCTAGTCCCGTAAAATTAGGTAGATCTCTATATATTTTTCTAGCACACAGCTCTCTTTGGGTAAGTGGAAATGGATACTCGAAGTTTTGTATTGATGTATTCGTGACAGGATTGAACTCAGAAGCTAATGGATTCATTGCCTTGGGTCTTCGCTTGGATCTCGACTCCACTAAACTCTCATCGGCTTCACTACCCGATGATAGCTCGTTCACAAGTTCTTCTTGTTGACGAAGAAGCTCCTGATCCTTCTGTAGAATCTCACTTTTTTTTTTGAGTAAATCTCTTTGCTCTTGAATAATGTGTAGACGCCTGCTTTTACTCGTCGACGAACCACTCTTCGAAGTATTCGAACACCTGTCACCCTCAGTCAATTGCCCTCTTATCTCGGATGCTTCCTACCTAGGCCCATGCAGTTGATTACCCTCAATATCAGTAAAAGAACCCTTTAATTTAACATAGCCTATTTTTAATTTAAGCCACTTGTGATATGACGCGTCTATTACTGTCTGGCGTTTATTTTCTAGAACATTTTGTTCTACTACCATTAGTTGAGCAATCAACTTGGCATGCAAGCCATCAATCTTTCTCACGTGTACAATTGTGCACTCGTCACAAAACCATTTCTCCAATATACCTGCCTGACTAACATCTAAATTTACACGAACAAAATGAAACCATTTTCTACATACCCCGTCACATAACACCATCTCCTGGTTGTAATTTTCTTGGCAAATTCGGCACTTCGCCTGACTTCGTCTTGGTCTTGTATGGTTTTGCTGTGGCTGTGTCAATTGAGGCTGCGGCGGCTTCGGTGGCGATCCTGTTGGCGGTGGCACTTGTTGCTGATGAGAGGATTGTGTCGATGTCATCTGCAGTTGTGGTTGCTGCTGGAGCGACACTTGTGGTGATTGCTGCTGCTCAACGTCTTCCAAATTACGTTGATTTTTTTTGCTGGGTTTTGCTTCCTCAGATGCTGGTGGTGGTGTACGGTCCACGGGCATTTTATTTATTTAATTAGAAATTTTCAGTACAAATTTAAAAGATTTTTGTAATTAAAAAGCGAATTATTATTTTCTTATTTTTAAATTTATTTTAATTCGCGACTTTTCTTAAGTTTTTTTTATTTCTTAATTTTAAAAGCTCAAGCGGCTTCACGCGGCTTTTAAATTTGGTATCTTTCTAAAAACTAAAATCCTCGTGGTCCTGTCTTCTTCGCTGCCAGAAATTGGATTTGTAGTTCGTCAAATTTATGCTGAAAATTGATTTCATTCTGTTCGTGCAAATATAGATGACAGCCAGACAAATAGAGATAATTTGATAATTGGCGATAGATTTTCTAACATATATAATTTATAAATATTAATATACGTATTTGATATGGCAAACGTGATCAAAAAACATGATGAAGAATTTTAAGTAGATGGAAGCAATTTAGCGATAATTGTTCCACTACAAACCCTTTTAAAATTTATAAAGCCATTCGATGGCTACAGGCAGAAGTTGATTCCATATTTAAATGCTGTAGATGCAGCTTTCAGAATCGCTAGCCACGATCAAATTGATATTTTGTTGGCTTATACCAAAACTCAGTTAAATGGCAAAGCAGAAGCAGCAGTTTCTAACCATGATTTTAACACTTGGTTAGAGTTGAAAAATTTTCTCAAAAGTTTATATGCTGATTCTAAACATCACGGGCATTTACTTATAGAACTTTTATCTTGTAAACTGAACAAATTTCGCAATACATTTGTTGGGTTGAAACCGCATTAAAACGTTTAACATCAACTCAACAAAATACAACAATAACGGCTGAACTACCGGGAAGACTTGCCGCAATGAACGATATAGCTTTACATACATTTATATTGAACATAAAACCTGATATAAGCAACATGTTAAGAGCAAGAAATAAAGAAAATTTAAACAAAGCCTTCAATTTAGCAATTGAAGAGGAAAAAGTCCAGTTATTAATTAAAGTAAAACAGGCCAATTTTAAACCTGCCGAATGTTTTATTTGTCATAAAATAGGACATACAGCAAATAACTGTTTAAAAAAAAAAAAAAAAACAAGTACAACTAAACCCATGTTATATACGACCTCTAATAATGTCAATAATAATTGCAATTATTGCTAAAAGTTAGGGCATAATATCCAAGAATGTAGGAAACTCAAATGGAAAAGGGAACAAGATTTAAAGAATTCAATTAATTATTCAAAGACTTCGGAAAACATAAGAACCCTCGAAACAAACGCTGCAGGGTTTCGAGCGGAAATTATGACAGCAGCAGACCCTTCAGAATAGTTTTATCAAATAATAATACAATTTTCGCTATAGTTAATTCAAATAGATCCAAATCAGGTTATTTTAAATTTTTAATTAACAGTGGTGCAAGTTTATCAACATTAAAAAAAAATAAATCTTAAAGAAAATACAAAAATTATTCCAGATAATAAAGTAAAACTTAAAGGAATCAATGACGGTACAAACCCTATTGAAAGCATAGGTTCCATTAATCTAATATATATATATTTCACATTATCAATTCCCCATCTAATATCCCATATGATGGTATATTGGGAAATGACTTTCTTGTCTCTAAAAAAGCAAATCTAAACTATAAAAATAAAACATTAAGTCTAGAAAATGGAGAAGCTATTCCATTCTTTATAAATTATTGCAAAATCGAACCGTATATTTTGGCTCTTCGATCAGAAACTTTGATAAGGGTAAATATATTAAACCCACAAATTAAGGAAGGAATTCTACAAGAACTTCCGATTTTAGAAGGAGTATATCTAAGCAGAGCAATTACTAAAATCGATAATAAAAATCAAGCCTTAGCTAATCCTTATAAAAGTTTGCTCTAGATAACTTTTGAATTGTTCAATCGGTTACCTTTAGACTATTAATTCATCCAAAAGATACCTATTAGGTAAGTACTTACCTACTATTTCAAAAATACATAAAAAAGGCGAGGAGCGCATACCTTGGACACATGATTTCCGAAAATGGAGTAAAACCCAACCCTTCGAAGGTTGATGTAATCAAGGAATTTCCAAAACCAAAAAATCCTGATGATATTCGAGCTTTATTGAAAACTTTAGCAAAATATCTAAACCCCTTACTTGTTTATTAAAAAAGGATGTCAAGTACGATTGGAATATAGAGCAAGATAATGCTTTTGAACAGTTGAAAAATAAACTTTTAACCGAACCAATACTACAAGATCCAGATTTTACTAAAGAATTTCTAGTTACTACTGACGCGTCGCACTATTGAAAGAGAACTTCTTGCTATGGTGTGGGCCGTTAACCATTTCCGTCCTTACATCTATGGACGTAAGTTCACAATTATAACTGATCATCGTCCATTACAATGGCTTTTTCATGCAAAGATCTAGGTTCGAAACTTTTGAGATGGCGACTGAAATTAGAATACAATGGTGCTTATTATGACATTCTCTTTCGTTCGAAAGTGATTCGAATTCGTTGAAACTTAATTTTGAGACTCGGCGATTAGAATGTTGATCGAACAAATCGAAAGTTCACCCAATCCATAGAAAGTTCATTCATTTGCGCAATTTTGACTGTTAATCGAACAACATCCATAGAAAGTTCATTCATTTGCGCAATTTTGACATTCGAAAGAATAGAATTAAATGTCATTTTTGTTTCGTTTGAATTTTTCTGTCGAGTAAGAAACAAAACATGTAAGTTTTTAATTATTTCATGGAAAATAAATTACTTTTACTAATTTTTCTGTTGTTTTATGTTTAAAGATCGCATTCCAAATGGACAAACCGCGAACAAAAGCGAAAATTAATTAAAATAATGGAAGAAAAACCCGGAGGTAGCAATGGGTTTGAAGCATCCACTATCCTTCTACTCTGAACTTCTTCAGCACCATCTTCATTTTTTATAAACATGTAAGAAACGAATGAACGAAATGAACGAATAGAATCATTCTAACGAATAGTCTATTCATGCGAATATGTCATAATAAGCACCAATATAGTTTATAAACAAGGCAAAATTAATCAAAATGCAGACTGTTTGTCAAGAATCAAAAATAATACCGTTAATAATACCGTTGCTAATCGCACTCACTCACTCTCACTTATAACAAACAAACATACTTGTACATATGTTTATAACAAAAGCAACAATATAATACGATAATTTAATCCATTTAACATGGACTTGTGACGTTCTTCCTCTGTATGGCTATTTTTAAAAACGGATTTTTAGGTAGAATAGCACTTTTTTAGAAAAGGAGAATTGAACATCAGAAAGTACTTGCAAAAACCTACGAGATGGCATCATTAGGGTAATTTATCCTTACAGGACACTGCTTAATAGACAGAAATGCCTTCCGGCTGCCATCCCCGGCAGGTGTCCTTACAGGACACTGCTTAATAGGCAGACATGCCTTCCGACTTGGAGCCCCGGGATATGATTTCTGTAGAAGCTGTATGGATGAGGAAGAAGAAAAGTCGATTCCTCATCTTCTTTGCTATTACAATGATTCCAGTGATTTAATTAACATAGACATTCACAGTCTCAAACTCTTAATTGTTAGCTCCAAATGGTTCAACAAGTAGGAGGATCTTATGGTCTGTGTGGTATCACAATCGACCATTGATGGTCAAAGTGTGCTGGTTCCAGCAGCCACCTTAACCTAACCTAACCTACATACAGACAATACATATTTTCTCTAGAAACGAACGAAGAGTTTTTGTTAATTTCTGAATAAAAAACGAAAAACATATGGTATTCCATCTAGCGTTTCATATAATAGTGTATGGTCTGATGATATAAATGTTATATGTAACAATTTCGCGTCATTTTTTCAATCCAATTGTATGGATCTAAACTTAAACTGTGATAAAATACTAACAGCCTTATTTATATACGCCACATAAAGCCTGCATAAAGTTATACATTCTTTATAATGCCTCTAAACGCTAAAATGATATTTATAAAACTTATACAACGTTGAATAGAGCCATAATAAGCTAAACGCGTTTTGAGGTTGAATAGAGCCTGAATAAGGAAATTATATTGACAAAATGTCATGGTTTCCATGGTATCCATAATAGAAATAAAAATAAATAAAAAAGCCTCTTCAATTTTCTTCCTTTTAGAATGATTTATATAATTAAAATCGTGTTACCATGACTAAGCGATGAAGAATTTAAAAATAAATAAAGATTTTCGATAGAAAATATAAAACAAATTATTGAAATTGTCCGTTCGGACCTCAACAGCGACAATTGAGGAGCCCGTAGATATCCAAGTTCGTCCCAATTTGACGATCACATTCTCTTCCCTTTCGATTCCATTTTGTATTGTTGTCATTAGATATTTATTTACCTATTTCATTGAAAAAAAAAAACAGTTGTTGATTTAATTATGACATCTAAATGGAATATATTTCCCATTTTGGTACTTTTTTTGATATAAGAACTGCATAACTATAATTTGTAGGAAAAATTTTTATAAATAGGAATTTATACAACTTTGAATAGAGCCTACATAAATCCTTATACACTGCATAACTATTCATCTGTTTAGTGGATTCTATTAAATAAGGCTGTAAATGTAAAGTATTTCATTGATGTTGGTAATCTCTCTTTATCTGTTGAAGACGTTCATTTAGCTTTGTCGTCATTAGAAAATAATTTCAATGCTGCACCAGATAATATTCCACCACTTCTTTTAAAAACATGTAGTTTAAACCTGGCAGAGCGTTTATGTTTTATTTTCAATATGTCCTTAAACCAAGGCATATTTATAGATACATAGAAGTATTCATTTATTACCCCATTACATAAGTCTGGTTCGAAAAGCTGTATTGAAAACTATAGACCCATAACCAAGTTTCAAATAATACCCAAGGTGTTGGAAGCTATAGTTAACAAAAATTTATACGGTATTGTCCAACCACACATATTTGAACATGAACATGGGTTTTCAATTTGAAGATCAACAGCAACAAATGTATCAATTTTTACCACCTACTGTCTTGGTTATATGAAAAATGTTGATTTGAAATCCCTTGCTTCGAGAAGAAAACTAAATATAGTGTTGTTTGCTCTTGATGTTCTTTGTTCTAATATTGACTGTCGGGTATTGCTATTTATTTTTAACATTTACGCGCAACCCCGCAGCTTCGGCCAAGAATGGGTGACTTTTTGTATGTTCCTTTCCATAGTACAAGCTATTATAAGGCATAATCCTATTATGCTACATATTTTAATGAGAATAGAATTAATATAAAATTAAACTTATTGAGTTTGTTATAAATGTTAATGTTTATGCAAAATTTTTTTTTTAAATATTATATCTTAAACTAAATGTTGTCTTTAAAAAGTATTGTAACTTGATAGACGAAATAAATAAATAAATAAACATCGACTCAAACACCTCCACACTTAAGGATGGTTGTCCCAGATCGGCAAACTCAAACTTCATGTAAATGACTTCATTTGTGTTAGTGACCTTTTTGTAATGAATTTCATCGTATCGCCATAATATATAGTCTCGAACGCTTTTTTCGAACAAGAATAGAGTAGGAGAAAAAATGAGTACATATTCATAAGATCAATTACCCGAATTGAATCAGGATTTAGCACCGCGTATAACCGGATCGGATCGAAATAGGATTACTAAATCCGATCCCACAAAACGAGGTGAATCGAATCGAAAATTTGTTTGTAAACCCGAATCGGGGAATCGAGTTATTGGTGTGTGGGGTTTTGCTTGTGTGCGTGTTATATTTTTTCTATCTTGTTTGTTTTGAGATGCGTTTATTTTGGTGATCTGTATTGTGTTGTTGTTGTAAGCATTATTTTGTTTGAATTATTTGAGAAAATATGCTCACGAAGTCACAACGCAGTACGCACACAAATATAACCAAAATGTTATTTCGATTCTATTTCAATTCGATTCCTCGATCCACTGACGTCGTATACCTGGATCGAAATCTCAATTCAATTTCGATTCGATTCCTCGATTTCCTCTTGTAACCAGAGTGGGAAAAGTAAAGAAAAACCAACAATAATAACCAAAGAAAAGGACAATATGTGCTGTAGATGTACGTTTCCTTTCCATTTCAATATATTTTCTCGAAAACAGGTTCTGAACTCATTTACATTCATTGCAATTGTTTTTGTTTTTGCCAAAGAACAATAGATAGATAGATAGATAGATAGATAGATAGATAGATAGATAGATAGATAGATAGATAGATAGATAGATAGATAGATAGATAGATAGATAGATAGATAGATAGATAGATAGAAAGATAGATAGATAGATAGATAGATAGATAGATAGATAGATAGATAGATAGATAGATAGATAGATAGATAGATAGATAGATAGATAGATAGATAGATAGATAGATAGATAGATAGATAGATAGATAGATAGATAGATAGATAGATAGATAGATAGATAGATAGATAGATAGATAAATAGATAGATAGATAGATATTCTTTATTCTGTGATTACCTTTTTGAAATATACATTTATATAATTTTTTGAATAAATATTTAAGACATGACATGGACTGTCGTCTGCCTGGGGGCATTCTTGTTTATATATTGTATTTAAGTAATTTAACATATCAAAACATAATTATTATTATTATTGTATTGGTTTTACAGTTAAGTTAAAAAAAAACATTTAAGAACTTTTAGATTAGTTAAATCAAAATAGACAAATTAATATTTTTTTTTTTAATTTGAGGAACTTTTAGTTTAGTCAAAACTAATTTTTAGGACTTTTACTTACTTACTTACTTTTAGATTAGTTAAATCAAAATATTTTTCGTATTTTTATTGAATTCAAATGAATTTAATCAATATTAGAACAAAGTTTGGCAGGATTTTCAGTTTAGTTAAAACATTTTTAAAGGACTTTTAGATTAGTTAAATCAAAACAAATTTATTCGAAGAAAGGATTCTTATGCCTGTTAATGGTTTGGCTCAAAAATGTTCATCGATGATTCGGGCTCTGTATGTAATCGCTTCTTTGTGGAATTCGTAAATTCGCATCCAGTTTGCACCATTCAGATAGTTAAAAAACTCTTCAACTTGCAGAAAGCTTTTTTCAAAGTTATAACGCCTTATCTCCGTCAGCATTGGACAAAGGCCAGTTAATACATCCTCTCTCTCATGCTGATTACAGAGTGTGCAACGATCGCTAACTTCGTTACAATGGGGCCTAAAATTAAGTCTGATCTGTTCTCCTTTTATTTTAAATATGGTTCCAATAATAGAATTGTTATAATCGCTGGTGAAATAGTTTCTGTTGTTAAGACACGCACTTTGAATAGTATTGCCTTTCCGTTGATGAGCGAGCTTTTTCAATATGCACATACCTTTCATTCTCATCAGTGACTCCTATTACTTGATACAGCATCTTCTTCACTTGAACCGCATTAATACTCCAATTTAAGGTCAAGCCACAGTCCGCGGCTAACAAGTTCCATTCTCTTCCAACCAGTTTATTTTTTTGAATCGCATACTCCAGTATCTTTCTCGGTAGCCTATGCTCCTCCATATTCAGCATTCTCACAATGTAGTCAGCATTCAGCTTAAGGGTTGAAATAAACAAAGATGGAAGACCAGTTTCCAAATAATACATATATTTTGGAGTGTTTATCGGTAAAAAGAACATTTTTCTTAAGAAAAAGCGTTATAGGTTTTCAACTAGCTCATACTTCTGCACTCCCCATACCTGCGCACCATAAAACAGAATTGCTTGGGCAGTAGCATTAAACACTCTATATTTTAAGTCAGTCGTTATTAGCTGATTATTATAGATTCTTTTCCAATTTACACATATTGCCGATTTAGCCTTATTTAGTTTGCTCTGTGATTTTTCTTTTCCATTATATATGTATGCTAGTGTGTTTTGGTATAGTTTTTCAATAATGCTGATAAAATTAGATGACACTCCTAAATTAAATAGCTTGTATAGTAAAGCGTTTCTATTAATGGAATCAAAAGCTGCTTTGAAATCGACAAAAAAGGCATACAGTTTTTTATTTTGGTCGAGTTTCCACTGCGCAAGTGAACGAAGCACAAAGATATTATCCACTGTGCACCCAACTGTTCAGTCTTTCGTAAAGTATGATTGTGAATATTTTTAAGGCTGCATTCAGAAAAGATATTCCTCTATAATTTTTAGGGTCTTCTACATCACCCTTCTTGTGAATTGTTATTATTAGGGCTTCGAAGAAGTGGTCGGGGAACGTACCAAATTTGAGCATAATGTTAAGCGCTTCTGTTAATTTGATCTTAAACAAAATTGTGCTATTTTTAAAGAACTCCGCTGGTATACCATTTGATCCGGCAGCCTTGCCATCTTTAAGACTTTGTAGAACAAAACTCACTTCATTTTCAGTTATATTCTTATCGAGTTTCTCAATCCAAGTTAATGGACGTGCATAACTCCATGATATTTGTGTTCTTCTTCTTCTTCTGCAATGGCACTGCTGCTGCTACTTTTACTTTTGAATTTCCATTTAATTTCCTATAGCCCAAAACTCGGCTGAGTCTTTACTTCGACTTAGGGAAACAGCTAAATTTTCCTCATACCTCTTTTTCTTTTCTTTGCATGTATTTTTATAAAGTTTGTTAATCTCCAAGTAATCTGACCTCACGCTTGGCATTTTTTCATATCTTCTCAGGAGATTAAGAAGGGCTAATGATCTTTTCCTTAATTGTTCACATGAAAAGTCATACCACTAATTTTTTTTGCTTAACTTGTTCGTATTTTTCATAAACCTCGCTGCTTCCCATATTATTCGTTCAAGTTCGCAGATTGGAACAAACTTAAAAGAACTCCTGCTTTCACTATGAGTAAGCATGTTATCCATAGTATTATGGTATTTGCTTGTTGTCGATGCTTTCCATCTTAGCATATCCGCCAGATTGTGAGTAGCACATTCCGGCTGGGAATTGTTATGCTTATAGTTTATTTCGATATTCAGGAATATTGGAAAGTGATACCAATATGTAATATCAAAGAACAATAAATCCCCTCTCTATTGCCACAAAAAACATCAAGATCAAGTATAAAAAACAAAACGATCATGACTTCTGCTACGTCATCATACTAAAGGGTGAAAGAAGTAGGTAGATAAACCACACACAATAATGTTCTGCATACTTCCTACCACGCGAATTGGACGTGCACTTGCTCTAGTCAACTCATTGACAAAAAAACTGGTTTGTCATTACATAATTTCGCAGTGGAATTACTGGGGACTGAAACTTCTATGTGTAAAAAGGAAATTTCAAAGGGAAAAACACCAATCTAGACAGTTTTTCAAACTTTTTGAATTGAAGACCAATAGAAAAAATACTGAAAAAAATAAGAAAAATATGCACAAGCATTATTTTCTCTGGAAAGCTAATTGTTATTTGGGCTTTTTCAATGAACATTTAAAGGGTTAATATTTTTTTTTTCGAAAAAGTCCATCCGTCACTCCCGAGGTAATTAATTAAACTATTCAATAAAATAAAGAAAAAAAATATAGTTCAAAAGGCTAAATAAAGAATGAGGGAGAGGTATTTAAAAGTCCTCAAAAATAAAACGTGTTTTGCGTTTTCTTAGGTTTTTTTATTTTTTTAAACTTTAAAAGTTAATTATTTAAAAAAAAAATATATGTAGTAAAACTATTTGAGACTGGCTTTACAATACATTTTGTTTCGATAAAATATATTGTAGATTAAAGAAGTTATACCTGTTCAAACACGCCAAACCCATTGAAAATTGCATAACATTGGACTAATTTTTTGCCCATAAAAAAAATTAAATAAATAAAAGTCAATCCGTCACTCCCTTTATTAACTTAATTTCTTTTGAAAACACCAAAAGAATTAAATAAAAATCTTAGTTATACCAAAAATAAATGGTGCATTTTAAACTACTATCAAAATAACGACAAAATTGTAGTTTGTTTCACTCTCAGAATTACTATATTATACATTTAAAAATTATAATGATGCAGTGTAGTAGTTATTGGGAATGCATTAATTTTTATTTCAATCAATTAGCATTCGAAATGTAAAAGTTATCGCTTTATTTGTAACATTCCAGCCGTTTTTTTGGCTGGCCACCCAGCCTTAACTGTATTCGCGCAAATTTCTTCATGACATCTATTCTGCCAAGGTTTTTGAATCCACAAATCTAATCATACTATAATATGCTGCTGTTCATGGTCCTTATAAGTACTCACATATGCATCCTTGAGCGTTTAGAAAAAGGATTCTCGACCTCTTCGGGCAAATTCTTACGAAAAATTGTTGGTCCTGTATGTGAAGAGAAAAGATCTAGGAGACGCTATTATTTTCGAAACAAAAAATCAACAGCATTTCCAGTTTTTAAATATCATTAATGGAATTGAGTTTTAAAATTGCGCTTATTGGTTCAGTTAGGATTGACAAAACGTACAAAATCGGTACGGTGGATTTACACATAACACTACCTTTACCGAAATATAAGGGTTATAGCACCTTTACGTATCAAAAAAAAATCCTTATTTTTTTTCTTTTGTCAAAAATATAAATAAATAAAAATAGAAAAAAATAAAACATAATTTCTTTCAAAAAATGACGACTGTAGGACATCACACACAAAACAAATTCGTGCATTGCTTCTCATAATGCACTTTTGGTTCATTTGAGTGGATTATAAAAGCCCATGAATTAGGTATGAACTTAAAAAAACTCCAAAAAAATGCTGGCGTCTATCGATTTTTGGTCCAGAAAAAAGTAAGTTGAATTTCATACATACATACATACATAAATACATACATTTATATGTTCTATGTATATTTAAATCTGAACTTACTAAATATGTACAGTAATCTGTAAAAATAAAAACAGTATGGACTTTTGGTTTACGTAAGACGGCTAAAAATCGTTAGACGATGGGTCAAACATTTTCTGGGATCAACATAAAAGAGGATTCAACGGACATACGGCTTAATGTTTAGCAGGGGACATAAGATATCATTAAGACTTAGGTCAATACATAAGGGACTTTATATTTAAGCAAAAGTTTTTTGATTATTCCAGTTGCTACTATATTTCTTATCTATACTTTTATTATAAAGAAGAAATAGAGATTCTTATTAAAACAATTTTTTTTAATTCATATTCAAAAAATATGAAAAAGTAGGGAAATTATTAAAATAGAAAAATGATTCTGTAAAAACAGAAAAAATTAGAAAAAGGTTTGCATTTAATCACGTGATATAATGATTTTGTATGACACACATGATTTTAGGAAAAAATGTTTCTTTTTTTTATATTATTGTATTACATATTCAATTATTTACTGAACGCAAATATGGCGGAATAAGGTGATGGAATTTATATAGAACCTATAGAAAGTGTCCTCTTGAATAATTATTTCCTTTAAAAAATTAAACGAAGACTTCTTCATTAGAGGAACGATAATAACATAACTAAATTTATTATATTTTAATTTTCACAATAAACATATTAAGAAAATTTACTTGAATAGAAATCTAAATTTAAAGTACATATAATTTAGAGTAATGAACAATCTGAAAGCGTATTTTCAACAGAACCTTTATCTTCTTTCTTTTTTTTTTATAAAAATGCATGGCCTGAACGAAAGTTTTGGTAAGGAAACGACAAACAATAAATTATATTTGTTTATACTTTTTTATATTTTTTATCCAATTATAGCAACAAAATAGTTATTTCAATCACTGTTCTTATTTAGTTGGAGTCGATATCTCTACCCGTTCTTGATATATCGTATGGGAAGTTAAAAAACTATTTTTTTAACGCCCTGTAAAGCGGGCGGGGGTTTCGCTAGTTAGTATTAAAAATATGAGAATAAATTTGAATAAGACCATAGCAAGGTGGAGCTTTTTTGTAGAGCTTGTGTTTTCCTCAAAATTTTATCTACAGAATTTAAAAGCTTTTTAATGGATATTTGAGAGTACTAACTAACATAAAAAGAAAAATTTTAAATATTTATCCGTGACGTTTAGATATTGTTTAAAAACCTATCTTTAGGCGCTCATCATTTCAAAGATCGGTTTTAAGTCGTTATTTCAGCCAAAACATTGTTTTCAACCCAAAACCATGAACATATCCGTGGGAAATATTCTTTTAGAAAAGTATAACACAACTTAAAACTAAGCACTGTATGACTAAAGGTGGAAAATTCAATGAAAAGTTCTAAAATTCATTATTACGCTACCTATGTTTTATTACTATGTACTTTTGAGTTTATGTTAAGACGTTAAATTTGGGCAAGACAAAGTTCGCCAGGTCAGCAAAAACAAAAAAAAATACATAAATGAAATATAAATGATACATCCCACCTATACAAATTCTCATGAAAAAATTATATCTGGCTGGGCATGGTGAAAATTAAAAAAAAAAACATGTGTAGAATTTTTCTATGGGATGAGTGCCCAATAGCTAAAAAAAATTCATTAGAAGCATTCAATGGAACAATGCAAGATTTACTCCAAAAGCAACAACTTTTTGGCGGAGCATTAGTATTATTATGCGGCGATTTTCGGCAAACTTTGCCAGTCATTCCTAGATCAACTCCAGTTTTGTGGAGACATGTTCAAAGGTTGACTCTTACCATCAACATGCGAGTCCAATTGCAAAATGATCGATCCGCAGCGGCGTTTTCGAAACAGTTGTTGGACATTGGCGAAGGCAAAATACCAATCGATGATACCGACTTGATCACATTGTCGAACAACTTTTGTACACTTTTACAATAGAAAGAAGAATTGATTGAAAGTGTATTTCCGAATATTGTTCAACACTATCAACGCCACGATCACTTAGGTGAACGCGCAATATTGGCACCGACAAATGTACACGTCAACGAAATCAAGAAAAACTACCAGGAGAAGCTACAACATATACATCGATTGATAGCGTTTTGAATCGAGATGAAGTCACACTTTGTGTAATGGCACAAGACTTTCAGTTAAAAAATTGTGGCCAAATTTGATTGAAGCAACCATACTAAATAGCAAGGCAGCAGGTGAAGTTGTACTCTTACCATGCGCTTGCAGTTCCCAGTACGTCTTGCCTTTGCGATGACCATCAACAAATCGTAAGGGCAAACGTTTTGAGTGTGCGGCGTCAATTTGGAAGAACCGTGCTTCTCACACGGCCAATTCTTCGCCGCATGCTCGATAGTGAGAACACCAAGGTGTTTATTCATTTACGCACCAGGTGGAAAAACCAAAAATGTTGTATACCAAAAGGTTCTATAAATAAGTAAAACTTTTACAACAATAAATAAATCACAAAGTAAAAACCCTTAAGTTTTAATCAATTTAGGTGTAGCGAAGCGCACCGGGTACCAGCTAGTATATATATACATATAAACCCGCGCCCGATTTGCAGGGCGTTAAGAAAAAAAAAACACTTTTTTAATTTCCCATAGGAGGTTATTGTTTTTGATATATCTGGACGTTTTAAGGTCATACAATATATATCTGTCATTTTTATAATATAGACAAAATTAATTAAGTTTTTTTTTATAAAAACTACAACAAAAATTTACGAAAAAGTGTCAAAAATTGTTTTTCAACTTTAATATCTCGAGTGCTCAAAATGTCACTGATTTTTCAAAAATAATAAAATTTCTTAAGTTTGATAAAGTCTTTTTACTAAAATTGTTAAATTAACAAAAAAAAAGATCGAATACATAGTTTTTACAAAAAAGAGACTGACCATTTTGTATTTATGATAAACAAATGTCAATTTGATATGTTTCATATAAACGATTGTCCGTTTTTTCTAATATTTTAGAAAATTGAAATTAAAAAAAAACTACTCTGTTCATATTGATAGAATAGAATATATTCAATGTATGTAGATTTTTAAGATTTTGGCTTCGATTTTTGATAGACTTTTATTACCTCCATACACTCAAAGGTTCCCCTTGATAAATCTCTCATATCTTTTTGGTCACAGAAAGTATTTGCAGTTCTGCTTTATAACTGGTGTAATGAATGGAACCATTTCATGTCCATCTATTCTTTATCGATTGAATTTCAATTTGAGTCAGGCTAGCTTAAGAAGAAATTTACCCCTTAGAACTATTTTAAGCCAATCGAACTATGGCGCTAACAGACCTCATAATCAATTAATTTGTAAATTTAATAAATTCTATTTACTTCAAATATGGCAGATTTAAATTAAATTTATTTGCTATGTTAGTTTTAAGTTTAGATTTAAGTATATGTACATTACAATCTGAACGTTAGCATTTAACGTATGGGTCATTCCATATGAAAACGTTTTGGATTTGGTATTAATTAACCCCACTGTTACCGCACCAAAAGCATAGCAACTATGCCAGAGTAGAGATTGGGCAGTGATTCACACCGATAGCCTTCACTCATCATAATAAATAATATACCACAGTGCAAGAATTGATATAAAATGAAAGATCTTGAGAACTGAATTCTGTAGAACGAGGGAAAAAACATAATACAATTATTTTAAAAGGATTCTCTGAACAGATGAAGCGCATTTTACCAGAGATGGAGTTACCAATTTCCACAATTCGCATTGTTAAAGATACAAAATTCCACAGCCACAATGTGTGGCTTTGGAATTGTTGGACGTACAGTAAATGGTATAACGGAAAAATCTTTTTTTATATTTTCTTTTGGTATTTTCGACACTTGCCGTTAGGCAACAGATTGTACCTTTTCTTTATTTTTTCTTTGCGTTCTAAGAATGAAAAACACTTAAAAAAATAGTAAATATCATTATTGTTTATATGTAATTAAATAAAATTGCCTAATGTAAATTTGTAAGAGAAAAAGAAAATAAATTGAATTGAAAAAAAAAAAAAAAAAAAAAAAAAAAAAAAAGGTGTTGTCGGCAAGGACTCACGATAGGCTGTTTCTTATTCTCCCATCGTAGGGAAGTGCCATTACTCCACAACATCCAACTCGTCAGCACATCGCTGAAACGCGTATATCGATGAGTCCCAAAACCTTGCCTTCCCTTACCACCATTACAACCCACAGTTCATAGGTACCGAGGGCTGATCCTGGCAGCAAGAAGGAAAAGGTGTTCAGGCTACGTCGGCGTGGCATGCTAGCTTATGCACATCCTAGCTCGTCGGTTCTTGTCAACGTAGCACTAAACGTTATGTTATTACATGCCGGGTTAGAACTAAAATACAAAGGTTGGCAACTCTGATATCTAAGTGTCAAGTTGGTTCAAATTTAAGCTCTAAAAATTAAAAATTAAAAAGTTAATTTATAAATAAAAACTTAATTTAAAAATTCTAAAACAGTGAGTAAATACCAAATAGGAGGGTGAGTCATCATTTAATTTCAAAAGAAAGAAAGTATAAGCCAAATTAACAACATAAAATGCCTCTGAGACGATCTCCAGTAAACAACAAAGGCGCTGATAATTCCGCAAAAAGAATGCATAGAGAAATAATTACATCTCCCTTGTCATCTTTGAATACTTGCCCATCCTCTGAGCCTTCTTCGATGATGGTAGGTAATTTATCAGTGAATGATTTAAAACTGCTTATACAATCATCGGTTTCATCACTTCTTGATGACAAATTGAAAAATATGGCAACCAAATCCGACATCGAAGGTATAAGCGCCGAATTAGTTAATTTACAAGAAAACAACAAATCGTTGCAAGTGCAACTTGATAAAATGCAAACTCGCTGTGTGTCTTTGGAGCGTCAAGTAGAGATGCTGGAAATTAAAGCAAAAGAACAAAACATAATTGTGCACCTACCAAAACAAAATGGAATGAATGCAATAGAAAAAACAACAAATCTTTGTCTTGAACTGCTTCAGTCAGACAATTTGGAAAAAAATAAAAAATGTACGTGAGCTGAAATCGAATGGAAATACAGCCAATATTATTGTTGAATTGCAAGACAGGAATGATATAATTACTTTGCTTAAAGCCAAAAAAAATATCATCGGAACAGGCATATCTTTGCATAAAGACTACCCAACAGCGGCGAGAGAAAGAAGGAGAAAAATTATCAGCCTGAAAAACAAAATAAGTGCAAAAAACAAGGAATTACCTATGTACATCAAGGGTCAAACTTTAAAAATCAACCAATTTGCATTTTTCTTTGATGTAAACAATAATTTAACATGTAACAGCTGTGATGGAATGACATTTCTTCAACACCTAATAGGGGATGTTATAGAGGCGACAACATCTACAGTGAACACTTATGCGGCAAATACAATGGATGTGAGTTTTAATCGACCCACATTTAATCGTAACCACCAAAAATATAATCTTTAATAAAAACGCCGTCTGCCAAAATAAATGTAATGTAAAAGATGTTGAAACTAAATTTACTAAATATTCAATCCTCGCTTACAATGTGTCAGGGTTAGCTAATAAGAAATTATTTAACTGTTTTTATAAATATGTTAACAATTATGATTTTATTTTTTTGTTTGAAACGTTTATAACTGTTTCCGATTATGTTAGATTTGAAAGTTATTTTATTAATTATGACTTCAAATGGATTCCAGCCGTTAGAACCAACACGAGAGGAAGAGCGAGTGGTGGATGTTTTTTCGGAGTGAAGAAATCTATTAAAGCTTTTACATGTAAATTTGAAACATCAAATGAAATTATATATGTTATTATGAATTTAAACAACCAAAAACTAATGATTTTGCCGATATACTTAAATTGTAACAATTGGGATTCCGACTTTGAAAAACTGTACGATTTTATGATGGTAAACGATAATCCTAACATACTTTTAGTCGGTGATTTTAATGGAAGATGCGGAAATGAAGAAGGTCTGGTAAATAAAATGGCTGGAATTTCACGTCAATCGAGGGATGATACTTGTAATTCAAGAGGAAGAAAAATATTAGACGTATGTAATACATTTGGATTGAGAGTTATAAATGGAACCTCTACATCAGATTCGTGTGGTGAACTCACATTCTGTCATCGATTACTGTATGGCGGGTGGAACATGGATGGATTACGTAGGAGATTTCAAAGTTGATATGGTAACTTACTCTGACCACTTACCGACAAATACAATATTTCAGATTGAAAGAAAGGATGAATGATGAAAGATTTAAAATTGCTACCAAAGCTTAAGTGGGACGTCAACAACTCAACAAGGTATCAGAGGAGTCTTAGCCTCATGCTTAATTCAAGTGAGGTTACTCATTTGACAGGAATTGCAAACTGCATCAGATCTGTATGTTCCGATGTGGGATATAAGAAGCCTAAGTTCACGTCAATTCAACCATGGTTTGATAGAGAATGTTTAAGAGCACGGGAAAAATCGTTCGCATGGTTAAGATCCCTAAGATTTCTCAACAGTGAATTTTGCAAAAAGCAATACCTTGAAGCCAACAGTGTATTTAAAAATTTATGCAAACAGAAACGAAACAAATATTTTGTAGAAGAGTCTAACAGATTGGTAAAGTGCAAGAGTTCAGTAGACTTTTGGCGCTTGTTAAAAAGTTTGAACAATAATAAGTTTATGATACACAGAGACCTAACACCTGATTTGCTCTGTCAACATTTTAGAGAACTTTTGAACCCCCCCGCTAGTAATATTATGATTTCATACGCTAAACCCAGATTTGAAAATTCACTATTGGATGCGTGCATAACTCATGATGAATTAATCAGCACGATGGAAAGATTAAAAGATGGTAAGGCAGCAGGTACCGATGGAATACCTATTGAGTTCTTTAAGTACGGAACCAATGAATTAATTCACAAACTTAAAACTACATTCAGCGAAATCTTGGATCAAGGAATTGTTCCGGAAGAATTTAAAGAAGCTCTAATCTTTCCCATCCACAAGAAAGGCAGTACCCAAAATCCGGAAAACTATCGTGGAATAAGCTTTCTCAATGCCTCATATAAAATATTTACTGGAATTCTTCACCAGCGACTAATTACATGGATCAACGAAAACCGCCTCATGAAACAATTTCAAGCTGGTTTCAGGCCTGGCTACTCGACAATCGATCATATATTTGTATTGAAGAGCATTGGAGATTCCTTTCTTATAAAAAAGAAAAAACTGTACAGTTTTTTTGTAGACTTCAAAGCAGCCTTTGATACTGTGGACAGACAAGCACTCATCTTCAAGCTATACGGGCTGGGAATGTCATATAAGTTTGGAAAAGTCTTACAAAATCTCTACGAGGAAACTACGGCAACAGTTTGGAATGGAGAAGAAATGTCAGATGGGTTTCAAACGAAGTCCGGCGTACATCAAGGGTGTGCATTAAGCCCTCTGCTATTTGCGCTTTTTATAGAAGATCTAACGGATAACATTTCTGGAAGTGTAGAGTTTGCTGGAATTACTATTAAGGCTCTCCTATATGCGGACGACATAGTCCTTCTATCTTCCTCTCCTCAATCTCTTCAACTGATGATAAATCAACTTTATAGATACTGTACTACCTGGAATCTTCAAGTTAATCTCTCCAAGTCCAAAATTATGATATTCAGAAACGGTGGTGGAAGGTATGCACATAACGAAAGATGGTTTTATAACTCGACACCTATTGAAATTGTAAACGAATTTAGCTACCTGGGAATATGTTTTACGAAAAACCTTACCTTTGAAAAGCATATGAATGAAAAACTTGTTAAGGCCAAAAATGCTATTGGAGCTGTTTGGAGAAAGTGTTTTAACAACAAAAATATAGCTCATAGTTGTAAATTTCGCCTTTTTGAAGCAGTAGCAGAATCAGTTATGCTCTATGGATCACAAGTATGGGGTTACAAGGAATATCAAAGCGTTGAGAAGTTGCTGAGATTCTTTATAAGAAGAATATTTTATCTACCCAATAACACCCCAAATTATATTATAATGTTGGAATCAGGTCTACCACCTCTATTTATTCAAACTCTAAAAACACAGGTTGATTATATTCTAAAAGTTCTTAACATGAATGACGAAAGACTTCCCAAAAAAGCAGCACTTAATGTTATCAATCGGAAATGTAGCTGGTTTGCGGAATGGAAAGAATTAGCACAATGGTGTGGAATGGAGCTGGAATTACGAGTGGAAGAAATAAGTGAGTGGAAAGCTAAACTATATGAACTGACAGCTCGAGTTGATGAGAAGTATAGAGAAAAGTTTATTGAAGATGCTAATAGCTCCGTTCACAGAGTGGTATACAGTCGTCTTTGTCATAACTTAGGATCTAAAAACTATTTCAAAGATGAGAATAGTGTGGAGCACATCTCCATGATGGTGAGGCTATGAAATGAGCTTCTTCAGCTAAACTATATTCCACATAGAGAGGACCTTCCCGGCATTTGCAGTATGTGTAACCTAAGTTCCAGAGAAGACGTTTTTCATTTTGTAGGAAAATGCCCAGCCCTAATAGAAACCAGAAGATCTTTTCTCGGCTGCAACTATCTAACAGATGACGAAATGATCTTTTTGCTTAACGAAATGGAGGTGAAAAAACTTTTTAATTATTGCAAGGTAGCACTAGCTTATCGAAACAGAATTTTAACAGAAAACTTTTAAACTGAAAAAAAAAAAAAAAAATTAATAATAAGAATATTTATTTACATACTAAAAAACTTGTCCAAAAATAATGTATTGTATATATGAATTTTGATAGTCAACCTGGCAGACGGCATTGCCATGCTATATATTGATTTTGTTTATATATTTTATATATTATGTATTATGAAATTGAAAAATAAAATAAATCTAATCTAATCTAATCTACAAAGGTTCGGATTCAAAAACTGGAGCCCGATATCGTCCTGGAAAAAAAAATTACATCCAACGGTACACACTCTATCTTCCGAGTGAGGAGAGGGCTAGCTGGTAATGCCACTCACTTGTTGCCCACCCACGTATCACTCAGATACCACCTTGGCCGTTATGTCCTCGATTTTTTATAACGGCCACTTTCCTACGATTCACAAAAAAAGAAAGCGTGCGAAAATCTTAACAAAAAAAATTGTATCTTAATTCATCGCTGTTGACATACTTCTTCACCCATACCCTTACATCGCCATATCCACCTTCGAAGATACTTACATCTCATTCATATTATATACCCGAATGCTGAAAAAAAAACCATGGCATTTCTTCTATCAGAAACATTGACAATGCCAATATTTTCTTTCACTAAAATTTTCACATATGTATTTATTATTATTATTAAAAAACTTAACGTAAGAAAAAAATATTTAAAGCTACAACATAATACTAGATCGATATTAATTTTTAAATTTACTTTTAGATTCATAAATCACAAATCAACTGTCGATAAAGTAACTGACAAGTTAAATTAAACTTAAAGAATGAATTCCTATAAGAGAAACGAGCAATGTCTATTGCTTTCAATTCAATTCAAATAACTATGTGTAAGTGTAGTAAATTTAAATTTAAAATTCCATATCACCAACTTCACCACCGAAATTGAGTTCTCCAAAATATATGCAACGGATTTTGATAAACCTAAGAGATTGCAAATATTGCATACTCCTAGGGTTACAACACATTGCTAACTCTATACAATGGTGCTTATTTTGACATTCTCATGAACTTTCGTAATTTTGAGATTCGATCGAATAACATTCATTTGCGAAAGATAGCATAAAATGAACTTGAAAAAAGATTCATTTTCGGTATCAAGTGTTTGACATTTACAATGTTTCTATTTGAATTAGTATGACTGTTTTACTTTTTTTTTGTTTCTAAACATTTTATAGATGTTGTATAAAGAATCAAGAAACAAAATAATACATTTTTTAATTATAAAGTTTAACCGTAAATAAACACATATTCATAACATCTTTTGTACAACTATATAAAAATAAGTTGTTCATGACTCGTTCTAAATTTTCATTTTTTTCGTATACGCTTGGTCACACTAAAGTATCAAAAACAAAAGAGAAGTGTTTGTGAAATGTCAAAACCAAATAGTGAAATCTTTGTTTATTTGTAATTGTTTTGTTTAATTTTAATAATTTAAGTTTTTTTTCATAAAAACATAAAATAATTATGTAGATACAAAATAAAAATATGGAATTTGTGTTGTTTATAAATGAAGATGGTGCTGAAGAAGTTCAGTGTAGAAGGATAGTGGATCCTTCAAACCCATTGCTACCTCCGGGTTTTTCTTCCATTATTTTAATTAATTTTCCCTTTTGTTCGCGGTTTCTCCAGTTGGAATGCGACTTTAAACATAAAACAACAAAAAAATTGATAAAAGTAATTCATTTTCCATGAAACAATTAAAAACTTACATGCTTTATTTCTTACTCGACAGAAAAATTCAAACGACACAAAAATGACATTTAATTCTATTCTTGAACGTCAAAATTGAATTAGCTTTCGCAAATAGAATTAAATGTCATTTTTGTGTCGTTTGAATTTTTCTGTCGAGTAAGAAACAAAACATGTAAGTTTTTAATTATTTCATGGAAAATAAATTACTTTTATAAATTTTTTGTTGTTTTATGTTTAAATGTCGTATCCAACTGGACAAACCGCGAGTAAAAGGAAAAATTAATTAAAATAATGGATAAAAACCCGGAGGTAGCAATGGGTTTGAAGTATCCGCTATCCTTCTCCTCTGAACTTCTTCAGCATAAACAACACAAATGCCATATTTTCATTTTTTATTTAATTGTTTTATGTTTTTATCAAAAAAATTAAATTATTAAACAATAAACAAAACAATTACAAATAAAGATTTCACTTTTTGGTTTTGACATTTCACAAACACTTCTCTTTTGTGTTTGATACTTTAGTGTGACCAAGTGTGTACGAAAAAAATAAAAATTTAGAACGAGTCATGAACAACTTATTTTTTTTAAGAATAGTTTCAAAACAACTGAGTTGACACAAAACATGTAATGAATATGTATTTATTTATGGTTAAACATTACTTTAATAAAAAAATGTATTATTTATTTTGTTTCATGATTCTTTATCCAACATATATAAAATGTTTAGAAACAAAAAAATGTAAAACGGTCATACTAATTCAAATAGAAACTTAGTAAATGTCAAACAGCTGATATTGAAAATGAATCTTTTTGAAGTTCATTTTATGCTATCTTTTGCAAATGAATGTTATTCGATCGAATCTTAAAATTAAGAAAGTTTATTCGAACGAATAGAATCATTCTAACGAATAGACTATTCATGAGAATGTCAAAATAAGCACCAATGTGTGTGAAATTATTTGTACATTCAATCAAATTTTTAATGATAACTTAACACGGCTTGAAGATCTCCTTTGAGGGGGTGCACCGCTTCATATACACATCTAAAAGGTACCTTTGTGTACCTGGCACAATTTCGAATTTAATGGTTGAATACAAAAATTTCAATTCACTCCACTTGATATAACACACAGTAGATTTTATTAATTTTATTTAAGGTAGGTAAATTTACACTTTTGACATTTAAAAAAAAATGTGGTGGGAAGTTTACACAAAATTTAAATAAGATACACTTGTATTTATTTTTATTTATTTAAAATATACTAAATTAAAAAAAATTAATTATTAAGGATAATAAAAAAAAAGATGCTGATAGGGCAGCCACTGATGCTGGGTTTCCGAGGTAGATGATGACGTGGTGTGGTGACTGTACTTGAAAGTTTTGGTTTTCCTCTCCGTTTTCTTCGCTCTGTTTTTTTGTTTTTGATATTATTTAACAATTAAGATATTTAGGAACGTTTTGGGGTGCTCCTCGGGGGTACTTTTTGGGGTGCACTTTGGGATGCACTTTGGGGTTTTTTGAGGTGCACTTTAGGGTTTCGGATTTTGGTGGTCTTTTCACGCGTTTTTTTTTTAGGTGTACTTTGGGATTTTGAGGTGTAGGTAAATACTTTGAGATGCACTTATTGAGGTGGTTGTGGAGTACACTTAAGGGTTTTTGGAGGTGCGCTTTGGGGTTTTTGGATTTCGGTGGTCTTTTCACCCCGTTTTTTTTTAGATTTGGTGATGTTGTCTTTTTTTTTTTGTTTCGCGTGGCTTTTTCTTGACCGGGGTATATATGTCGTGTTCTTATAGGATTACAAAAAAAAAACAACTTTAAAAATTGAAAAAAAAAACCGATATACTTATATAAAACAAATATATATTTTTTTAATTTATTTTTTTAACAGAAATCCGTAGTAGAAATCTGTAGTTTTCCCAAAAGTAAAAGAGACCGAGTTGTAGTAGCCACCACCTTTTATAGGCCATCGACAACCTTGGCGAATTTAGAAAGTGCTTTGGGAGAGAGTAACTTCGAAGATTCCGGAAGTACTTCGAGAATATGCTCTTCCCTGCCGTAATTTGGACCAGAAAATTAAACTTTTTATCTTAAAAATCATTTTAATTTTTTTAAAAATAGGTGTGATAAAAGATTAATTTTCTAGTCAAAAACCGCAGAGAAAAGCAATCCGGAAACACTTCCATCTTACTAATTTGCATTGGTATGCGTGCGCTTGGCTTGGGTTTCTTCGTCTTTGAAGACACGCTCTTAAGCTTCTTCATTCTGGCTTACAAAACTCTCTGTTGAATGGTTATTCAGCATATTCTCCACCACATCATCAGTGATCTACCACCATCAGCATCCTCATCTCTTTGCATACGATTGAATTGAATTGATAAGATACATTTTAGTATCCGTTTTTTTTCACTTTTTGATTGAAAATTAATAGCAGTATTGAATTTTGGAGATCAAATGTATAACATAATTACATACAATTTTGAAAAAAAAAGTTTGGAATTAAAAAAAAAGTCTAAAATTTTGAGTTATAAAATTAATTTTTCGAAAGCTATTGACAAAATCAATTTAATTTTGATTGAACATTAAAGAAAAAATATATAGCTTTCTAAAAAGGTAATTTTATAATAGTACTTAGTGACAATGTTTTCATTGTATATTATTTGCCTTTTAATGCTCAGTTCAAACTATTATTTGATATGGAAGGGGTACGAATAACAAAACCAAATACTTATAATTTGTAGTTCAAATTACGAACTAAATAATGCTGAAAATTTCATGTTGATATCTGGTAACCCACATGGTGATAATTGAACCAGCAGTGATATTAAATATAAAGGGTGAGTAAAATGAGTCAATTTTAATTTTATCCTAAAGTAAAATGTGTAAACCTTAGAAAAAAAAACTTTAGAGAAAATTACTTTCAAGTTCAGCACCATGTTTGATACAGTGTGGTGTTTATTTTGGTTAATTTGATATTTTTTACAGAAACTACTGTTTATTACCTTTGAAATGCCACCTGAATCAAATGGATATCACATATGTATATTAAAGTTGTTACAAAAAAAATTAAACCCCATTAAAATAACGATTTAAAAAGAAAAATTCAAGGTGTGTAGCGGGGGAATGGTGCATGCGAAAATTACAGCATTGTGGATTTTATTTTCTGAGACCATAAAGATGATTTCCACAAAGTTTTAAAAAATCAAAAATAATGAAAAATTAATTTTAAAAAATTTTAGACGTTTTCATATGGAATGACTCGTATTAAATAAATATAAATTCTTCGTGCATTCAATCCCATATTATTAAATTGTCTTATTCTGTAACTTTTTTTCAGTTTGTGACAGATTTTCTACTAATGATAACACCATTCTTAAAGAAAAGGAACAGATAAAACTATGATATTTTAAGGTAACGCTTTTTTTTAAATAAACGTACTCCACGGGCCCGACTAAATAGTAAAAGAAGAAAAAAAATATGAAATGTAGAATTCTACCGCTAAATCACAAAAACATGAAAATAGATCCATGCGAAAGTTTTTTTGTCGCTAATATCTTGTTTTGTAACTACACAGTACACATACATACATATATTGTGTTCTTGTTGATTTCTTTATAATTGTAGAAAAGACTTCAAATACTTGAGTTGTCGAAATAAATTTTAACTTTAAGTCAGTAAGAATTTGTTTTGTCCGTCACTATATTTTGTGCACAGAATATCCATTATTAGAAAAAGGATTATAACCACAATAACGATAATGATATAAAAATGAAACAGAATTCCATGAAGCATTGCTATGCTTACCTGTTGTTGCACTTTTTTGAATTCTTTTGAATTGGTCCCAGTTGGTACAAATTGCAGAGCACCTTCTATTCGCACTGGAGTGGAATGTGTTGGCGATCCTTCCGCTACCCACTTTTTATTTCATAATTTTTATTACAAAAAATATGAAACACATTACAACCATTGAGTTCCAAAGATTAAGTATGAAAGAAAAAAGAAAATATTTTCCGTCTTTAGTTTTCTTAATTGTAACAATTAAAGTCAGGGTATAACAATTACAAATTACTAGCGACAATTTAAAATAAATTGAATTTTAAAAGAATGAAGAATTAAGGTTAAGATGAACAAATTTTATATGGGTAAAAGTAAATTAAAAATGATAAGGTAAAATAAGAAATATGTACATATACACACATTAAACAGAATAATTTTGTGCCTATGAACAGACTGATGAATGTTTAATAGTTAACAAAGTTCAACATATACACACATAAAACTATTTTTTTCGCAAACTTAACAACACTTTTCCTTAAAATGTTGGGTTTGAAATTCGAATGATATCTTTAAAATACTCTGTCAGGTTTTTGAATTAAAAAATGTTTACAAATAAAAAAACGTATTATCTATCTCTGGATTTAGTGATTTAAAAACTGATGATCGCATTCATTTACGTTTGTCATCTATTTATCTATAATAATCACAAACACAGATCGCTTAGATTTGCACCCAGCTTACATATTCGTATTGTTTCTAAAAAAATCTTTATTAGATGTATTTTTATTTGAACTTTTTACTAACTCCCATTGTTTTGAATCTGATATTTAGTTTTGGACAGAAATTCATTTTTTTGTGACTTTCTAGGATGGTATTAAAAATTACTTCAAATCGCTTTTTTTAAAAATGTGTGAGCAGTTATATTTTAAAATTCAAGATGAAACATTTCTTAAACCGTCATACATTTTGTTGAAACAACTTGGCTTATAATGGTTGTGTTTAAATTTTAAATTAGTTTCAAAACTTTATTCTTGAATAATTACCAAGTCGGATTTGAATTAAGGCCATTAAAAACTTTTAGAAAAGAATATTTTGGTTCAGACAAAAAAAATACTTGTTAACTAATTTTAATCGTAACTCATAATAACAAAAAAGTATATATGTAGGTATATATGATATAAAGCAAAATCAAATAAGAATAAATGCAAATAAAAATATAACACATTGTCGCTTTTGAAGTTTTCGTACAATTTTTATTTTAGTATTTCAAAAAATATTTTCTGTTTTTCTTTCAGTTTGAAAATATTGAAAAGTAACTCCACACCTAAAATCCATAAATTAATTTCTAGAAGCGGCACAAAATTATTTTCTTTTTTATAAAAAATAAAATAAAAACATTGATTAAATTGTAAACACAATTCTTTTTATTTAATTTATATTTATTTATTTCATAATTTGTTTGTTATAAGCTTTTTTATAAAACCCTTTATAAACCACATTTTAGGGGATTTATCAAAATCTTTTTATTTGTAATGTAATGCAATAAACACAATTTATGAATAACAGTTCAGGTTCTAAAATCTTTATAATATTTAATATTTCTTTTCTAATTTTTGTATTTGCATTTAGTGAAAAGTTATAAATAATAAAAAAAAAACTAAACAAATTATTACTCAAATCTCCTTTAATTTGATCACGCTGTATTTTTTACATTTTCTAATTTTAGGCTGTTTTAATGGTTTTATAGTGCAAATTATACATTTTTATGAAAATGTAGGTTGATAAATATCAAAGTTTAATATGTATTTTACAAGTACACTGATAAACTTTTTGAAGAATAAAAACGATCCAGAATATTGTGAATAACATAAAATATATTACTGACAAGTTTGTTCCTTTTATTGTTAATATTATATTATGAGTAAAAATACAGATTTGTTTATCAAATATCAAATGTCATTTTTCACTTGCAATAAGCGTTTTATAAAGTCTGTTCAAACAGCTGCACTGAACTACTCAGGTCAGAATAGTATAGCTTTTTAGTATTTAATTAAAAAATCTCTGCACTTATTTGTACTGATTTAGCGCTCAATGAGCAGAATAATAAACACTAGTTCTAAATACATTTGGACCAAACTTCATAAAGTGTATGAATCCAGAGGACCTGCCAAGAAAGCTTCACTTTTAAAACAACTCGTTTTGAATAAAATGAGTGAAGGGGATGACATACGTGTTCATATAGCTAAATTTTATTCAGCTGTGGATAAATTAGAAGATATGGATTTACACATAAATGATTCTTTTGTTATATAGCTTTCCAGAGTCCTATGAAAATTTTAGAGTTGCGATAGAAACAGGAGATGAGCTGCCTAACCCAGAAACCTTAAAGGTAAAAATAACTGAGGAGTACGATGCAAGAAATGGAAAGGATGGCGATCAAAGTGGAGCATTGTTTATCAAACAGCGTCAGCAGTGTGAACAGTTCAAACCCAAATCAAAGTTTGTATCATAAAATTCGTTCGAAGAGAACAAAAAGACGGAAGGTAAGAAGAACCACATTCATCGTTTTAAATGCTACCGATGTGGCCGTAATGGTAATAAAGCACTAAATTGTAGGTCAAGAATCAAAACACCAGATAAGTCCGCGCTCCGCGGTGACAGAGGAATTATTTTCAGTATCAGAAACCAATGATGAAGTTTTCGCTCTAAAAAGGTGTCCAAAAAGCAATAGCTGGTGCTTGGACAGTGGTGCATTTTTATGTTTATAAGATCGGATACGATCATCCGCTATGAAAGGCATTAAATTATGAATCGTTTGATATGCTTTGTTAAATGTTTACATTATTGGAACTTGAAGTCAAGTGTTAATGGGGATGCACAAGTGGGCTCTGATATAACATGTACATATATGAAGGGTCCAGAGGAAAAACGGCACAAGTCACATGAAAACAATTCCGAGAAAAATTGATATTAAGGTTTACTTACTCACACAAACTAATATAGAAGAAAATATAAAAATTCAAAAACACAGTTTTTTAGCCCATCATTTTCTTAGATCCAGACAAAAATTTAATGTTCATTCAATTGATAAAAAATAGATTTAATAAAAATATTAAATGAATAGGGGACGTGACTTGCGCCGTTTTTCCCTTTTAATCAAGCAGAAAACAAAATTATAAGTTTACTTACTTATACATACATGGTAAATTGAAAAGAAAATAAAAATTCTAAAAATACATAGTTTTGTAACCGATTATGTTTTTAGTAACGAAAAAAAAAATATTTTTTTATTTGATGCATAAACAGAGTACGATTAAATATAGAGTAAGTTCAAAAACAGTTTTTTAGCCCATCATTTTCTTAGATCCTCGCAAAAATTTAATGTGCATTCCATGGATAAATAGATTTAATGAAAATAGTTTAATGAATAAGGTACGTGACTTTTACCATTTTAACACGCTTATATTAGCTTCACTTGTATGTATGTATGTATGTATGTATGTATGCATGTATGTATGTATGTATGTATGTAACCGACACCTTTACACTCGATTTTGACCCACTTTACACGAACCGATTTTAATAAAATTTTGTACACATATCAAGAACCGGTGGCAAAACAATAATTTCATAATTTTTTCTCAATATCCTTATCAGGATTACCAGGATTAAATATTTTAATCCCACAGCTCCTGCTTTTTGCTGATTTTATTATGCGCTTATAAATATTAATAGACTACCTCATTATAAGTGCTGCGGTGGCTCAGTTGGTTAAAGCGCGGTCACGTTTCAGTTTGAGCGTCAAGGGTCGTGGGATCAAATCCTACCTATGGGTGACTTTTTTTTTATAATTAAAATTACGAGATTTTAAATAATAAATAAATAATTCCAATTTCATTTACAATTTCAATCAACTAAATGGGTCAATGAAATGTTTCAATGTTTTCTTAAATCACATAAATACAGTTTAAAAAAAACTAAAGCACGCTTTTAAAGCATGTTAAACTAAAAAGTTAAAAATAAATATAGTTTGAAAAAAACTAAAAAACACGCTTTTAAAACCCATCATACTAAAAAAGCGGAAAATAATTTTTAATATAAGCTGAAAACAATAATGAACTAAAAATACAAGTGTTATTGTGAATAAGCGTGGGGCGCTCGATATATGAAAAAAAAATATGGCCAATGCGCCCAACGCTTTTTCACAATAACACTTGTATTTTTAGTTCATTATTGTTTTCAGCTTATATTAAAAATTATTTTCCGCTTTTTTAGTATGATGGGTTTTAAAAGCGTGTTTTTTAGTTTTTTTCAAACTATATTTATTTCACTTTTAATCAAGTAGAAAACGAAATTATAAGTTTACTTATGTATACCAGCTAAATTTAAAAGAAAATCAAAATTTTAAAAATACAATGTTTTGTAACCGATTATGTTTTTAGTAGCAGCAAAAAAAATAAATTTGTATTTAATGAATAAATAGAATACGATTAGACATAAATAATTTATGGAATGAATATTATGGGACTTGTGTCGTTTTTCCCTTTTGATCAATTGTCAATCGGTGGGATCGTCATTAATCATTATATTAATCGTGACTTTTGAAATTACTTTCAATTATTTGGCAGAAAGATTTGTAAGAAATCGGGTAATCTTGTGAAGTTTACTAATATTTAGGTCTTCAGACAGGTACATTTTTTTAGCAGTTTTGAGATTTGGGACATAAATGGTTTTTGATGCAGATAATCACATTCTATGACCTTCAACAAACCCTTGGTGGTTTATAAAAAAGAGGTACATACTTGTACATATGTTAATAACAAATGCAACAATATAATACGATAATTTAGTCCATTTAACATGGACTTGTGCCGTTCTTCCTCTGTATGGCATTTTTTAAAACGGTTTTTTAGGTAGAATAGCACTTTTTTCGAAAAAGAGAATAGAACATCAGAAAGTACTTGCAAAAACCTACAGATGGCATCATTAGGTTAATTTTGAAAAAAAATGGACTTGTGCCGTTTCTCCGCTGGATCCTTCAAGTATTTTTATGTATTATCTTAACAAGAAAAAGGAACGCTGTATATGACGCTACGACACCAGCAACTAGTATGAGATACACGACGCACTCACCTTTGTGATTCAATATCAGTTGATTGGGTCTCACTAGGTAATAGAGTCAGAGAGAAAGAAAATGTGCGCGCACACCTCTCTCTTGTTCTCTATCTCTCTCTCTCTTGTGCCTACAGTTACATACGAAAGGTAACTCGCTCTCTCCATCTTTACTAACATGTTGCTCCATATCACTCTCTTCCAACATTCAGCTTCGGTTCGCATCACACTTTTCGTAAAGCATTCACCAGTTTACTCCAAAAGCCAAGCGTACCTAAAGAAGTTTTACTTAAAAAAAAAAAACGTTTTGGATATTTTACGTTCGATATTCGTACGAAGTTCATCAATCGTCGCTGGCAAGTTGGCATAGACCATGGACTTGACGTAGCCCCACAGGAAATAGTCTAACGGCGTCAAATCACATGACCGAGGCGGCCAAGCGACTGGACCATTTCGTGAGATAACACGTTCTCCAAACTTGGTTTCCAATAAACTGATTGTGGCATTCGCTGTGTGGCGCCGTCCTGTTGGAATTACAAGTCCATAGCCGGCCCATAATCCACACCAAACCGTTATTTTTTCGGGGTGCAATGATGACTCATGAAATGAGCCAAATCGCTGAAGATGATTTTTCGATGAAAATCCGGATCATTTTCAAGTTGTTGCTCAGCTCAATTCACGAACATACGATGCTTCTGGTGGTCAAGCGGGTTCAGTTCTTGCATGTAAGGATGTATGCCAAGATCTTTTCGTAAAATTCGCCACAACGACGTCACAGAGATGCCCAACGCTTGAGAACGACGCACGTGTGAGACACATGTGGGCTTTCTGCAACTGAAGCCTCAGCGGCAGCAATATTCTCGACACTACGTACACTTCTGTGTCTCACTGGCTCGGGAACATTTTGTACTGTGCCTCTGGATTCAAATTTACCCACTAGACGCTCAATTGTTGATCTGCTAGGACGATTATGACGTCCATAAATTGGACGTAGCGCTCTTAACGTTGAGGCCACTGACCTCGAATTTCATGTGAGACACATGTGGGCTTTCTGCAACTGAAGCCTCAGCGGCAGCAATATTCTAGACACTACGTACACTTCTGTGTCTCACTGGCTCGGGAACATTTTGTACTGGGCCTCTGGATTCAAATTTACCCACTAGACGCTCAATTGTTGATTTGCTAGGACGATTATGACGACCATAAATTGGACGTAGCGCTCTTAACGTTGAGGCCACTGACCTCGAATTTCGATAGTAAATTTTAATAATTTCGACTAGTTGTTGGCTCGTATATCTTTCCATCATGAAATGACAAACCTAACTGAAGGGAAATGTCAAAAGAGGGGCAAGAAATATGGCGTCGTTTGCTGTCCCTGTCGCTCTACTTTTATAGAGTCCCTGTTGAAAAACCCGATATTAACGAGAATCAGTTTATCTTACACTTCAAGATGATCTAACTAAATGTAGTCAAGCTTTTCCTTTAAAAAATCACTCCGCAGAAACAGTTGCGAAATCTTTTCAAATTTATAAGTTTCTTTGGCATACCTAATTCAATTTTTAAAAGATCAAGGATGATTTTATATCCTTTTTATTAAAACAATTTGCCAAACTTTTCCATATGAAACAAATAAACACAACAGCATATCATCGACAGAGTAATGGAGCGCTTGAACGCTCACATTCAACATTAAAAGATTATCTTAAGCATTATATAAATGCAAACCAAGATAATTGGAATGAATAGATAGCAGCAGCCATGTTCGCTTATAAGTTATAACACTTCAATTCATGCCTCTACAAAGTTTACACCCTATGAATTGTTATTTGGGCCTATTTTGCCAACATCATTAAAACCCAGAGTTTAAATAATATACTTATGAGAACTACATAGATCAACTAAAGCTTAGATTAAATAAATCTCGTAAAATCGCAAGATATAATATCGTCTAAGGAACTATTTAAAAAGTAATATGATAAAAAATTTTCTAATTAAAACTATAATTTAGGAGATAAATTATATCTTCATAATAATGGTACAGTGCATTCTCAATTATTGCAACTAATAAAAACAAGGGTGGTTGCAATGACCGAAGTTGTTGCAATAACCGAGTAAATATTTTTGTAGTCATAATTCGAGATGCTAAGTAAAAATCAGATGAACAGATGATCAGCCCTATCTAGGTATCCGTTCGGAAGAAAATTTTCTCCGATTTGTTCGAAATCGGAGAATTTTCTATCGAGGTATCCGTTCCGATAAGCATTTCGCATAAATCTTCCGACAAGATACATCGCATTCCTTCGCTCAGCGGTGCAATGCGATTAGGCAACAATTTTTGGCAGCTATGCGTTGAATTTCTTCAGAAGTTGTCCGATGAAAAATCATTGCGGAATCTATTCGGAAATTTAAACTACAAAATTGTGAGTAAAATATTAAAACGAACGCGATTGTTTGCTTCATTTTATTTAGTTCCGCAACGGATACCTCGAAAGTAATCTGAGTTCCGATCGGAATTTACTTTCGTTTTTTTAATTAGAAAGAAAACTATGACGTTTAGGTCACTAAATAGCAATTTTACTGAATACACAAGCGACTGACCACTAAAAAAAACATCAAACTAATAAGAAAATCTTGCTTTGTAAATTTACTTCATCTCTTAAAAGTAGAAGTCGAATAACTGCCAATAATATAATATATAATTATGAAATCAAGGAAATTAAAAAAGGAAGCGGCCTTTATTATGAGCACTTAGGACATGGAAAATAAACTAGAACCACATAAAAAATGATTACATACATATATAAATATTACTACTACTAAACTACTATAAATCAAAAACTTTTATGAAAAAAACATTAAACAATAAGTGTAGTAATGAACTTGTCAATCATATTAATTTTTACTCTTGTAAACAATCTCTTAATTACTTAAACTTCAACTTCCCAACTTATTCTCAAAATATCAGGCAATAGAAGACTTAATAGGAAACCGTAGAACCAAGCATGGTTTTTTCAATGAAATCGGAACCATTCTTAAAACTATCTTTGGAACTTTAGTAAATGAAGGAGCTAAGTTTGTCGAAAAATTCATAAATCTATCTTCTATATAATGTACATACATATAAATCAATACCACTTTTTGTTGTAATTTAAAACTCAAGAACGGGCTCACCTATCTAAACCAAATTTTTAGGCTTTGCTCGGACTACTTAGAAGTTGGTGTGTGTGAAGTTTGCACAAAATCGGTAAGGTGGATTTAAACATAACTCTACCTTTACCGAAATATAAGGGTTATAGCACCTTTACGTATCAAAAAACAAATTCTTGATTTTTTTCTTTTGTCAAAAATATAAATAAACAAAAATAGAAAAAATAAAATATGATTTCTTTCAAAAAAAGACGACTGTAGGACATCACACTCAAAACAAATTCATGCATTGCTTCTCATAATGCACTTCTGGTTCATTCGGGTGCTATGACCTTAAAAATATTCCAGAAAAATGCTGGTCCATCGCCTATCGATTTTTTGTCCAGAAAAAAGTAAGTTGAATTTCATGCACACAAATGTATGTATGATGTATGTACATGTGTAAATGTTAGTCAGTCAAATAAGCACTTCAATGTTCACATTTAAATCTGAACTTACTATGTACAGCAATCCGTAAAAATAAAAACATTATGGAATTTTGGTTTACATAAGACGGCCAAAAATCGTAAGACGATGGGTCAAAATTTGTCTAGGATCAACTTAAACTAGGAGTCAACGGAAATACGGCTTAATGTTTAGCGTGGAACATAAGATATCATTAAGACTTATATTTAGGCAAACGGTTTTTGATCAGAATATAATAGGTTTTTAACAAATATTTGAGAGCACTAACTAACACCATCCATAAAAAGAAAAATTTTTAATATTAATCCTGGACGTGGAGATACTGTCAAAAAACCTATCTTTAAGCGCTCATCATTTCAAAGATCGGTTTTAAGCCCTTATTTCAGCCAAAACATTGTTTTTTAACCCAAAACCATGATCATATTCGTGGGAAAAATTCGTTTTAGAAAAGTGTGTATAATACAACTTCCAACTAAGCACTTCGAAAAATTGAATTTGTTCTGCTACGTCCCCACTGTGTGAAGTAAAGGTATAAAATTCATTGAAAAGTTCAGAAAGTTTCGCATATGTAATTTTGAAAAACTTTACAATTTTTCACATAGCGCCAGCGCTACTAATGAAATTAATAAGTTGAAACTTTATGAAACAATTTCTCAACATATAACTCTTTTAACGTATCTAACTACTGAAACAAGTGAACAGCTGTATACCATTGTAAACGCATTATCATTTGCAAAGCAAAATACGTTACATCCTTTTGTATAGTCACCTATACAATTAATAACAGAAATAAATAGTAACATTAATTTTCCTATACATACTACCAATTTTAGAAAATGTACATATTTTTATAGATATTGCTAAGCTTTAAGTTTACTTTTTGAACGCAAAAATAATTTATATTATAAAAATACCATGGACAGAATCAACAATATACTATTTATCATTCCCTATACAATACGTAAATGATAATTAAACCTATGCAAATATTCAACCGACATTTACCTATTTGGCAATAACGGATAATTACCAAAAATATATTAAATTTAATAATCTAGATCAATGTGAAAAATTATCGGATTCTGATTTTATTTGCAAAGCTAACACTTTTTATTCAAATGCTTATAATCATGTTTGTGAAAAATTACTTTTATCAAACACAATGAATAAAATTCCTAAAAATTGTGATGCAAATAATTTACAGGAAAATTTAGAAGTACATATATCATAAGCTAAACTCTAAATAATTGTGGGGCTTACACAGGATCCAACTTTTTAAAAACTGATACTTATATACTTATATCTCTTCAAACTTTGCATAATTCCATTAGTAAATCTTTGACGTTAGGCAAAAAGGTCTTTAGTCAAAAAATGTCTTTTTGGACCTTTGACTGGGTTTAACTCATTTTCCTATTCTCTTTTGTTTGGAATTATCGACTTAAGTCTGGCACAGCTGCTTCTAATCGTAATAATTTAGTATTTTATTTTTACAACAAATTTTAACAATCATTTAAATGCTTTAAGTGTTGCAAAAATAAAAAAAAAACTTCATTTATTAATGATGACATACGTCCATCAAGAAATTGTCTTACATGGATCATAAATAATTGTTGTCATAATAGTGAACAACAAAGAAATGAAATACAGTCGACGTCACTTATAACGACCGTCAAGGGACCAGGCAAAACTAGTCGCTATCGCCGGCGGTCGTTATATCCGACGCAACATTGCACTAGTACACAGTGTATGAAAACCAAACAAGTGATGGAAAAGGGTCGTTAAAAGCGGCGTCGTTATAGGCGGCGTCAACTGTAATTGAATTAGATGAAGGGAATTCTTCAATAATGACAAATCCTGAACCTGCAGAAAATGTATCCATTAAATCTAGGAAAACAATTAGAAACCTAAGGAAAAATTTTGGTTCAAATTATAAACCTACAAATTTAATTTTTAGAGGGGACGTGGTATGAACCCAATAAATCCCCCTAATATTCCAAGTATTCATTCAAGATAAATACTTACATCTTGTTACATTTCTTGCAGCACGTAATTCAATTCTTTGACATCAAATGCTTATCTCGTTGCATTCTTTGCAACCCACATCATTATTCTCCTATTTATCTAAGAATCAAATTATCAAGCATCATCATCAAATTTGCCTTTGAACAACTTAAATATTTATCGTTAGTCGGTCATAAATTACACAGGTCAACAAAAAAATATTTTTTTGTTTGTTTCTGTTTTTTTTTTTTTTTAATTTGTTTTTTTCCCAGTTACAATGACAAATAAATATTTGGAGAAAAACACTATTAAAGTTTTTCTATTACATTGTATTTATATGGAAACACGAACAAATATTTAGTTTTTTTATGGTGTTAGAATTCGAATATCTCTAAATTATTGTAGGAGGTGATTTTTAAAGGTCTAAAGAAGTGAAAAATGCAAAAAAAAAAAATTGATTTCTTGAAAATTATATCATGTACATAGTAGTACCATACAAATTTGGTACTACTTTTAAAACCATAATAACAATCTTGTACCTATAAAAACAAACATTTTAAGGTAAAAGTTTTTTTTTATAATTAATTAGTAATGTAGGAGGAACAAGAAAATCATACCAAGAACTCAGAAACAAAAAGTGTGTTGACCTGTGTTAGAGTAACTTAAGAAAAGTAGTGTCTTGAGCCTAACAAAATAAAATAAATAAAGAAGAAACAATTTTAATTGAAAAATCAATGTATTGTCTATTTTTTTTTAAATGGAGTTAAACGAGATAGGAGCACACCAAACTTCAATTTTTGACCATAACAAACATACAATCATTTAGATCGATATTTTTGGCATGTCCAGTAAAGCACAAGAAACCAGTTGCGTGAGCCTCTGTTTGAAAATGACATACACATACATATGTACGCATAAATCTTGCAGTGAGTCTTCAACGAATTTATATACCAGGTATATGTATGTCACGTTATGGTCATGATAAATTTTCTAAAGATATTATAAACTTATGTCGTTTTCAATTGGCAATCTGGAATCAAAAAAAAGCATTCTCAAAGCGTTCAATTGGGCAAAAGTGACAGTTCTAATTCTGAAAAAGAAGAGATTTCCTTCTGGATTTGAAGTCAGAAGCAAAAACAGAATCAATCACACATTCAAAGATTTTACATGTCACACTTGACAAATGTCATATTTTTGAATTAACAAATTGTGCGAACTGTGAAGTGATTGCTTGAAATTAAAACTAAACTATAAAAAAATGGATAATAAAATTGACAATATCTTAGCAATTGTTCCTAATTTGTTAGAAACATTGTTGGAGTCGTCTTCCTCATCTTCTTCATCAAGTGATGACGATGCAAGTGATGCAGTTAATTTTCTGTTGCAGGAGTTTTCCAAACAGCCAAGATTGCAAAACTACTAATACAGTCACACCAAACTTCAAATTTTTCAGAATTCACAAAAAGTGTTCAATTGGGATTCTACTTCTACTTCTCATTCCGGATTGCCAATTGAAAACGACATTAGAGCGATGTGTGCATGAAATAAATATGTCACATAAAAAAAACGAGAAATTTTTTAAAAAGCAACAGACCAGTACACAGAAACTAATTCTGAAATTTCATAAAGAAGGTTGACCAAACGTGAAAAATAATTATTGATGTTGAATTAAGTAAACTAAAAAATAATATTATTTGCAAAATTAATTTTGTTTTGCGAGACGGCCAGAAAAAATAGTTGCTTACGTTTTAAAAATTGAAGTACTTCAGTGGCTACGTGATGATACACATCAAGCCACACATAGGCATTTAAAATTAGTGATGTATCAAACCGAGTAAAGTCAAGTTAAAATTTAAGTAACGCGAGCTGCTACTCGAGTTAGCTAACTCAGGTAAACTTTTACGAGTTCGATGGTTAATTTTTCATAAAAAATAAAATGATAAAGAAACCAAGTTTTTTGAAATTTTTCTTCGAGATAAAATGATGTTGATATGTATTTAGTTTTAAAAAAACAGGCAAGTAAAAAGTGATAAACAGGGCTCGTACGCTTTTTTTTTAAAACTTAAAAATTACATAGATAACTTTGTTGCAAGTTGTAAAATATGTCGAAAATATTAAAATAGACCACAAAAAGAGCTAATGATTCATCACAAAATACCTAACTATCCATTTGAGAAAGTATTTTTCGATGTAGATAACTACTCCAAAGCGGGTTAAGATACAAAAAAAAATGCTTTACAGATAATATCGGCTCTGAAACCATTTTTTGCTTTTTTACGGTATTCACAAAGACTTTGTATCTTTTTATTCCTTTTAATGGTTATGAATTTAAAACATTTAATAACGATACTAGCTTAAGTTCAACTTCTGTTTTCTGAATTACATTCAAAGAAGAACATTTGCTAAAGGAGGAGTTCAGATTGCAAAAAATTAATAAAAGAGTGTTCCGAGAGTAATATTAGTCATATTTGGTTCTACTGGAGTACAGAAACAGTCCACTCAAGGGTAAATGCTTCAGGCTATGTTATTGTAAGGGTAACACGAATTTCGATGGCAGTTTTTGAAAAATTACTAAGCACATATTTCGTAGGATAACAAGGTCACGCGAAACTGTCAGTGCGAAACTGATAAGTAGCAAATTATTAAAAAGCAGCATCTACGTTATGTATAACAAACATTCAATTTTAATTATCATTTGAGATTTTATTTTTCAATTTCACTCGTCAAATGCCTATGTTCAGCATTCAACTCAGTCTGCTCAGTTATTTTATTTTGAGCTTTGAACAAGCTCTGAACTAAAAAAGAAAAACGCCTATTTTCGATATTATTGTGAAATTTTTCGGCAATAGCTTATCGAAGTCCATAATGGTCATGCTGAAAGCCAAATATATTTAAGTAACACAAAATAATTAAAATTTTATAAATTTTATTGTAGCTTCCATTACCATATTTTCATTTTCTTGTGTTGATAAACCTGAAGATTTTCGCCTTAAAGTTAGCAGTATTAGCACAGCAACATCAACTTTAAGGCTTACGTCTATCTTTGATGTCGATGTTGCGGTGTTAATGTGTTCAAAGCCATTTAAAACCACTGGCTCTAAAATGAGTAAATTGGTTGTCAAAGTGGCTGGTTACATTGAAGCAAAAAAGAATTAATTCTCGAAAAAGAAAGCATGATTTTTAGAAGGAAGGAAAGGGATGGAAAAAAGATGCCAAGTTTCGCATTTTCCTCATTTTCTAATATGAGTTTTGCGTTAAAACTCATGTTGTTTTTTTTTTTTAACTGTTCGCTCCTTTTCAGTGGTTGGGTTGTTCGTTCCTCTTCATGATATTACTATTCCATTTTATATACAATGATTCATTCTTTAAACTAACGGGAACTGATGAAATTAGAACGTGTCTTCTAGTTGTTATAATGCAAAAATTAATATTTCGCTTGTTGTATTTCATTTAAATTTTTGGTCCTATCAAGTCAAGTGATATTTGAAAAAATAAATACTAGCTGTTTTTTACCTTTTATATATTTTGTTGGGAATAATCTGTCTTTTTGGAGCTGCATATTTAGTTTTAAGTCAAAGAAAATACATTACAAATGGGAGAAATTAAATTTTATAAAATTTTAACTATCATCGTCATTTAGTTACTGTTTTATATTTTTTTCCATTACAGAGACGAGAAAGAAGTAAACATATTTTTACCATTTATAAAAAGTTTTCTAAAATTTTTTATTGAACTATTTGATGTAAAAAAAGTGACGAGTCCAACTTAGCAATCTCACTGAAAACTTGTTTTAATTTATTTATACTTGTATCACAAGAAATAGATTTTGCTTTAAATGGAATGACTTAAGTTCAGAATTAAACTCCTTTTCTAAATGAATGTGTGGTTACAAATTTGTTTAGTTTTTTTTTTATATATATATATATATATATACATATATATATATATATTTTGTTTTAATTATTATCCTCGAAGGTTATTATTTCTACCTTTGTGATTTTCTTCGGGTCAGGTGTCCCAGTTTCCAGAACTTCAACTTTTTGGTAAACATTTGGCGAATTAAGCCATCGGCTTCGATCTCCTCCTTTACGCCAATCACCTTTCTTCCAAATTCTAAAACAGTAAAAATAGAAAAGTAAGTAACCGATAAGACTAAACAATTTAAATAATCAAATTAAAACAAAGAAAAATTGATATAATGCCTTAAATGAGGATATTTTACTAACAAGAAAATGTATTTTGCCTTTTGTAAGCCAAGAAAAACTCACTCATTTATATTCATATTTTTAAATGAGAATTTTTCAAGTTTTGAGTTTTTTTTTACAGAATTGTTATATAATATAATTATAACTTCCGAATAGATAACATCTTTCGTAGTCTTCGGTGTGCCTCTTATAATTTTTTATTTTTGCCGGGCAAAAACTGGTAAAAATTTTCTCTCTAAAAAATAATTCCTATTGCAAGTTTTTCTTTCTCTTTTACCTAAGTAAGTGTTTTTTATAATAAAGAAAATTCCGACTGGGTAAGGGGGGATCCCGCTTTAGACAATTGCCTCTTGATGTGGATTCCGCGTTTACATTTCAACCAAACAAAAAACATAAATCAAATTCCCCCCTTTTGTCTTAACCAGATCTTCCTAATTCTAATAATAAAAAAGACGCAAAGTTTATATTAATTTCCCCAAATTCAACAGTGAACCCCATTTCGGCACTTAGTCCATTTGTGTTAAAAAAAAGCCATTGACAATATAAGCAGCGAGTACGGACAAATTTCACAATTATGTGACGGTAATCTTCTCATATTAGTGAAATCTCAAAAATTGCAGACATACCAAAATGGCCTTAAGTTTATAGTAAACATATGATTTTGAAATAATTTGTAGACCATTTATTTTAAATAAAAATAAGTGAACTTACGTCTCATCCGGCATTCCCAAAATATTTTTTTTTTTTTACTTTATAAAATTTCTCCAAAGCTCTCCTTTCGAGGATTTTCTTAATCCTCTGCTCAGAATTGAAAAAAAGTACAATACTATCCTTTAGGTGGAGCGATGATAAAACTTAAACATTGAAATAAAAGAAATGTATTCAAGATTTTCAATGGAAAATCTGTTCACGTAAATGTCAAATTGGTTCAGGATAATGTAGTTCACCCGACATATAGCAGAATGGAAAGGAAGTTTGAAAGTGAATCAAATGGGTGGATCGGATATACGATTCACGTGAATAGCAGAATAGGGCTGATAGTATATGCCACATGCTTAATAAACGTTAAAGAATCCGAAATAATAACAGAAATGAAATCCCAAGGCGAACTAATGTTTATAAATTCACAAAGACTAAATAGGGGGTAAAAATAGTACAAAAACCAGTGGGCTCATGCTCTTTACCTTTAATTTGTACTAAACACCAAAAGATGTAGATATAGGTTTCTATAAAGCTAAGATTACCGAATCCATACTTATCCCTATGCGTTGCAAAACTTGCCAACTTCTGGGACACACAAGTAAACGATGCAAAGGTGTGTAACTTGCAATTTACTACCACACAATACGGAACAATGCGACAGGACCATGTGTACTAACTGTTCACTTGCCAACTCCTCCTCGGCAAAAATTTGCCCTGCTTATAAACAGGCAAAAGAAATCTTAACAATAAAAACACACAAAAAATGTACAATGGCCGAAGCAAAAAAAAATATTACAAAGAACAATCGTCGATCCCCCCTATTCTTTCGACCGCATCAGTTCCATTCGCTGAAAAGCTAAAACATACTTCAAATTCTCAAGATACAAATAAAGTAAATATTCCAAGCTTATCAAATTCTAACATAATACCAAGTAAATCAAATAACAATATTTCTAACATAACAAATACCCAAAACACCATGACAAGTACTGATAAATTCAACAACAACGCAATCCCATCTCTAGAGCCAAAATCAACTTCTAAAGAAAAAACACCCACATCAAATACCTCAAACAACTTACAATCTACATCAAACCTATAAAAATTCAAATCAAGTCAAAACAATAACCCAACCCCACGCAAAAAACTAACTGATTCCCCTCTATCACAAGCAACACAAGTCTGGATGCTTCAACATTCCATCTGCGGAGTCAAGACTACTCTGACCACCACAACCTAGACAAGCATCCCTTTTTACAAAATAGCTTAAATGAAGCAAAAAACTTAAAATATAAAGCTCAGTTGCTATCTGACAGACGCCGAGTATACACATGTGTGAATTCGCAACCTTAAAGCTTATATAGAACTGTCAATCTTGTTTTTCCCGCCCACGCGGTTGTAAATTTATTAATAATTTTACATATTTTCTGATTGTCTTTTTCATTCCTAACGTTTATAAATAACTCAAGCCCAACAAAATATAAAATAATAATGCCTGGGGATCCCCGCAGGAAAAATTGCTTTAAGGAACTCGATCCAGATGTTCCCTTAAACCAGCGCGCTAAAATTAAACGTAAATGCAATGAACAAGACAACCCATCACTCCCTAAAGTTCCCTCCAATGACGACAACATTCCTCGCTATTTGATTATATCTGGTCAAGAAAAAATTAATAATAAAAACGAAGATGAAACCGAAAAGTTACGCCCGCTTTCATCCTATAATCTTTTCCAAATCAATCGCGGTTTAGAACATATTTCCAAAGAAATAATGGAAGTTAAAGCCATGCGTTCCGGGGACCTTTTAGTGAAAGTTAACAATTTACCTACAGCGAACAAATTCCTAAAACAAACCCATATCAGTACAAGGTAGAATCTTCTCTCCCCACATTAGAGATATTACCGAAGAAGAACTTTTGAGTGAACTCCATTCCCAAAAAATTACTCAACTTAAAAAAATTTTAAGAGAGTCAACAACGAAATGGTTCTAACGGGAGCAGCTATTCTCACGTTTGACCTAATAAGACGTCCAAATGAAATAAAATTTGGTTGGCTCAATTGTAAAGTTGAAGAATACATTGCCAATCCAATGAGATGCATCATTTGCCAAAAGTTGGGACATACAAAAAATCGCTGTACAAACGCTGAACTTTGCAAAGAATGCTGCTATCCACCGCCACACCCCGAATGTACCATATTTTGCATTAACTGTCAAGAAGATGGACACACTTCATATGATCCTGCATGTACTACCTTCCTTCGCCATAAGTCATTCACAAAATAAAATCTACAGAGACGACCACGCACAACACCAACTCCCTGGGCCAAAGAAGAAAACCGATCCCAAACCATCTATGTCTGAAATAATTAAAAACCGAATCCTTAACAACAACCAAGTTAAAACACAACATCCCAAATCCCTAACTGAACAAATTAATTCAACTGAAAATAATTCCACAGCCACCTCAAAATCAAACCAAAATTCTTCCCTGCCATATCTTAACTTACCAACTCAAAAAACTAAACAACAAGAAAAAAATATTGCTACCAAATCAAATTGCAACAACTCCACGCTCACTACTCAAACAACAAATGACACATATGAACAAGAAATAAATATAACAAAAACCAACCGATCAATAATCACACCAACTACCATAACTCAAACTCATACCGAACCCCAAACACAAAATTCATACCCAAAAACCTCACCAGCTTACATAACTCACAGTCAAAACCAACCCCAAAAACAATATTCACACACATATCCAACATCATCAACATCAGATTCCCCGTTATCAAGCGTTACAAAAACACTTCTTAAAGAAAATAAATACTATTTAACACAAATGGACACCGATGATGAACAATAATCTTAAGAATGCTTCCAAAATTAATGACTCTGCTTCTCGAATGTTGAATCCTTCAAGCTCATTAGCAAGATTGAACGCTTCAACACCCGGGGAGCGGAGTCAAAAAATATCTCAACAACCATATACATGTGTATATTCACCCCTCATTCAAAACAATCTATACTAAACATTATGAAATGGAATATGGATGGTTACTTAAATAACCTCCATGAACTTCAGCTAAACCTTCAATCATTGCTCTGCAAGAAACCCACATTCCCATCAACTCCAGATTTCACTCCCCCAAACAATATGCACACCATCTTTACAACAACAACACCACCGCTAAACAAGGAATCGGACTTCTATTTAACAAATCAATACCACATAAATTTACAAATATAACATCAAATATCCCTGCAGTTGCAGTTGAAATTGATCTAAATATTAAACTAACGATCGTCTCATTATACAAGTTAACACCACTTGAAGTGTTAGGATAAACAATGGAAAAATCCTAAACGCTTACCCAACCGATAAGAAGACATAAACAAAATGTCTCATAAATGCGGATGAGTTATGACCCACGCCGTGGTCGAGTGGACGAAGTGAGAGTCATCGAGTGGAATGCAACATCATCAAAGAGCAGAAGATTTCGGCAGCGGAAAGAGTTAGACGTGTTTTATTTAGTTGATAAAATAAAGATATTTTTTTAAAAACTCAAAAACTGTATTATACAAATTAATTGGGGGCTCGAACCGGGATTGTGCGATCAATCGTGAATGAAACAAATTATCGAAAAAAAATAAAGTATCGATGTTTCACTAGACGCGCAATTTTAAAAAAAAGCCAAAATAAAGTTCATCTTCGAATAACGCTAAACCACGGCGCGAGTGAACTTTAATAACAATAAAGTATCCTTCGAAGAAAGGAGAAAAAATACACAACAAACAAAACTCAAAGTATCCTTCGAAGAAAGGAGAAAAACACAAAAAAACTCTTTAAAAACACCCAAAAATTTTTTTTAAGCTTCTTGTAACAACAGTGAGTGAAATATATATATTAATTAAAAAAATTAAAATAATAAAAACCAAAGAGCAAGTGTCAAGTGAGGAGAAAGAAACCTAATATTCAACGAAGGCGATTCCTTTCAAAGATTTTCAACAAGCAGGACCAGTAAGCTTTAATTTTAAGTTATTTAAGAAATTATAAATAAATTTTAGCCTTAAATACTGCTGTAATAATAATAATAAGGAGAATATAAATTCATTTTTTTTGTCATATCCATTCTGGAATCATTAATTAATAAGTTTCAAAACCTAAACATGAATAATAACAATCTTTCAGACGTAGAGAGTTTGGTGGCACGTTTAGTTGCAACAAACACTGCCTCCTTAGAAGCAGAAATTTTAAGTTTACGTTCCACGTTACAAAGCCTCAAAGTGAGTAATGTAACAGAATATACAACTCAGGAAATATTTGATACCATTCAATGCAATGAAAGCTTGGATGTTATCAAATCATTACCTGAATTTACTGGCATTCCGTCTTCTTACGTTAGTTGGCGCGAAGCGGCCAACAATTCAATGTTTCTTTATTTAAAAGGCAGTAGGAAATATTTCGCTGCTCTTACGATTTTAAGGAACAAGATAACAGGACACGCAAATGACGTACTGACCAACCATGGGACTGTACTTAATTACGATGCTATTGTGAGTCGACTTGACTTCGCATATTCCGACAAGAGACCAATTCATGTCATTGAACAAGAGTTATCTGTTCTAAGACAAGGAACTATGCGAGTTATTGATTACTACAATATTGTTAATGAGAAATTAACCTTGCTCATTAATAAGGTAATAATGACACACGGGAGTGAATCGGCACTGACCAAAGAACTTAATACACAGAACAGGAAAAACGCTTTAAGAATATTTATTACTGGACTTAATAGTCCACTCAACAATATTTTGTTTTCTATGGACGTCGATGACTTACCAAGCGCCTTGGCTAAAGCTCAAGAGCTTGAATCGAATAATTCAAGGGCAAACTTTGCAATGCAATTCTATAGGCACTCAAATCAAATAGAAAAACCTCAACAATTTAACCATCGTCATGAACCCAGAAGATATAATACCCAAAATAACCTTCGTTTTCCTCAGAGAGATCGAGTCCCACCACAAGTCCCAATGGAATTAGGCTCCTCCGCGCATAGACCGATTACTAGATATGAGCAGAATAGATTTAACCAACAGTATAGAAGTAAATTCCCCACACAAAATAATACTCATTTTAACAATACAGGAAACACACTGGGAAAGCCTCCAGGGTTTTCACAATTTCCTCAAAGGCCTTTATTCAAAAGAGAAAGGGAAAGTGTTCAATACTCCCAACCACCACTTAAAATGGAGCGCATTAACAATCTTAATGAAGATCCGCAATCTTTTTTAGGGCAGCAGGGGGACTACCCCACATTCGAAGACAATTAAAAGGAAAAGACATTAGAATACTGCTTGATACAGGAGCTTTTAGCTCATATTGTAAAGCAGGAATATTCGATAATATACAAGAATTGGTAACAAAAAAATGTGCAAGGACGGTAAATGGTGATGTGTTTATTACACATTTTCATGAAATTTTTATTTTTGATAAAATAGTAAGATGCTATGTATTAGATAATTTAGAGTATGAAGTGCTTATTGGTGCCAAATTATTAGACGAAATCGAAGCGAAAATAGACTTCGAAGAAAAGGTTTTACGATATAATAATAACAAAAAAGTAAAAATTTTTTTTTCAAACAATCAAATCAATCATATTTTATCCGAAAACAACTCTTCAAATTCAAAAGAAGATCTTATCACCTCTATAAAAAATACAATTCAAGATATGCACGGTAATATAGACCTTACTCTCCCCTTTCGAACTGACGTTAAAGCAGAAATTCGAACGGTTAATGACACACCGATATGGTCCAAACAGTACCCATATCCCTTAAGTGCAAATACTTTTGTTAATAAAGAATTAAATAGGTTATTAAGTGAAGGTGTAGTGAGACCATCCAAATCTCCCTATAACTCACCTGTTTGGGTGGTTCCAAAGAAAGGAATAAATGACGATGGCACACCAAAAAATAGGTTAGTCATTGATTATAAAAAACTCAATGAAAATACAGTGTCTGATAAATATCCTATTCCAGACACTAATGTTATTTTAAGTAACCTCGGAAAAGCAAAATTTTTTTCCACAATTGATTTGGAATCAGGCTTCCATCAGATTTTGATGACTGATTCCGATATAGAAAAGACAAGCTTTAGTGTGAATAATGGCAAATTCGAATTTGTAAGAATGCCATTTGGATTGAAAAATGCACCCTCCATTTTTCAAAGAGCTATGGACAACATCCTTAGACCCTTCATTGGAAAAATATGTCATGTATATATTGATGACATTATAATATATTCAAATTCACTAACTGAGCATACAGAACATTTGAATAAAATTATTGAGGTTCTGAGAAATGCAAATATGAAGATTTCTCTTGAAAAATCTCATTTTTACAAAGAAGAAGTTGAATTCCTGGGCTATGTTGTATCACAAAACACAATCAAAACAGATCCTAACAAAGTTAAAACGATACAAGAATTCCCTATGCCCACAACAGTAAGACAATTACGTAGTTTCCTTGGTATGACAGGATACTACAGGAAATTTATAATGGATTACGCAAGGATTGCTAAGCCGTTAACCAGGTATCTAAAAGGAGAAAAAGGAAAAGTATCCACTTACTTGGCAAAAAAGACTGAAATATGTCTGGATGAAGAAGCAATTAAATCCTTTGAAAGATTAAAAAATCTTTTAATAGCAAACATTGAACTTACACAACCTGATTTTACGAAGAAATTTGTACTTACCACAGATGCTTCAAATGATGCAATTGCAGGAGTGTTATCACAAGATGATAAACCAATTACTTTTATTTCTAAAACACTCAACGAAACAGAAACCAAATATGCTACAAATGAAAAAGAATTGTACGCAATAGTTTGGTCTTTAAAAAACCTTAGGAATTACCTTTATGGTGTGACAAATCTAGAAATACACACTGACCATCAACCATTAACATTTGCAGTTTCAGCCAGAAATCCGAATTCGAAACTTAAACGATGGCATGCTATTATTGAGGAATATGCACCAAAAATGGTTTACAAACCTGGGAAAACAAATGTTGTAGCAGTCGCCCTTTCAAGGCAAAATTTAAATCATATTGATGACACCTCTTCATCATCAGGCCATACAATTCATTCCGCAGAAAGTAGCGATAATAACCAAATTCAAGAAACCAAACAACCTCTCAACGCTTTTAAGCAACAAATCTTAATAGCTTCAGGGAATTTTACAGTTCATAAAAAAATAGAAAACTTTAAAGGAAAGGTGAGGCATTTGATAGAATTTAATGAGGTCGAAGATTTAATGCCTATTCTTAAAGAATATATTCAACCTGGAACAGTAGCTTTATACTGCACTCCAGAAGACCTGTACAAACTTAAAGGATTCTTATTATCAAATTTCAATAACAAATTTCTGCATACGAAAACATTTGCCAATGATATAACGAACACTGAAGATCAACTTGCAATTATAGAACAGACTCACACACGAGCCCACAGGAATTACAAAGAAAATATACAGCAAATAATTAAATTATACTATTGGCCAAAATATAAAAATCAATTTAAGGAATTTGTCAGAAACTGTGAGATATGTAATACAAACAAGTATGACAGACACCCAATAAAAGTGCCAATTGGTGAGACACCAATTCCTACGAAAGAGGGGGAAGTATTACATTTAGATCTGTTCTTTGTCTCCAATTTAAAATTTTTAACTTGCATAGATGGATATTCAAAGTATTTAACAATTAAGTCCATTGAAGATAAAACGAATTTAGACGAAAAAGTTCTTGAACTTTTACAAACGTATCCTAATGCAAAAAAATTAGTTCTTGATAATGAAGGAAGTTTTTCATCCATACAATTTAAATCCTTAATGTCTAGATTAGGAATAGAGATATTCTTTTGTCCACCACAACACAGCAAAAGCAATGGCCAAATCGAAAAAACACACTCAACAATATTAGAAATAACAAGGTGCTTAAAGCAAGAATATAACCTTATAAGTAATTCAGAGGCTATATACCGGGCAGTGAAGGAGTATAATAAAACTATACACTCCTCGACAGAAGAAAAACCAATAGATATTTTATTTAATAAAAAACAACATAGTTTAGAATTAAAGTTAGGCAAAACGCAACAGGCAATGCTTAAACATCACAATAAGAAAACCAAAACCAAAAGTTTTAGGAAAGATGATATTATTTACGAGAAGAATGCAATCGCAGCATATGATAAGTTAAAACCAAGATTCAGAAAACAAAAGGTTAAAAAAGATTTAGGGAATTTAATAAGTACTACAAAGAAAAACATTCACAAAAGCAACGTAAAAAACATTTAATAATTTATTGACTATACGAGACAAAATTACGTCCTCATAGAGGAAGGAAATGCCGCTCTTTTCACTGACTACAAACAAATATTCCACATTACTAACTTAACTTACATTGACAGTTTACTTAACGATTTAAAAAGAGAGATTAATGAAGAAGAACTCTTAACACTTTGGGCACAATCTGGAAATGGATTGCAGGAACTCCTGACCATGACGACATTTTATTGGTAAACAATAAACTAAACGAACTAGTGTTTAACAATAACAAACAGTACGTGACTAACTCGCAAATATTCAGCGCAGTTAAAGACCTCTCTAAAACTCTTTCGACAGTTAGGACAACTTACGACCATCAACTGGTTAAGGAACGCAACAGGTTAATAATTATGGAGTTGCAAAACATCCTACAAACCATCACACTCTCTAAGTCAAACATACTAAATCCGTCAATTTTGAATTTGAAAGAGATTAAACAGATCATCAAACATGAAAATGAACAGACCACAATAAGCGATCTAATTGATGTATCTAAATTTACAATAGTGCAAAATAAAGATTTAATTGTTATACTAATAAAATATCCAATGATTAATAAAACTTGTAAGATTTATGAAACTAGAGCCATAAGCCAAATAGACGGAAAACTCGTTTTAGACAAATACGTTGCGAAATGTAAGAATAAATTCCTTCCTGTACAAAAATGTAAATTAGAATTAAGAAAAACTTATTGTTTAAGGAATAAGAATAATACGTGTTTGTCAAATTTACTCAATAATGTAAAAGCTAATTGTGACAAAATAAAGGAAAAAAATAAAGAAATAGATGTTGTTAAAGACGGTGTCATACTGCTAACTGGAACACATATAGTAGATGACGAAATAATAAACGGCACTTATTTACTAAGATTTTGTAATCAAACAATTATTGACAATATTGTATATGAAAACCCTATATCAATTATACACAATTTTTTACAAACATATACAATAGACAAATATGTAATAAATAACTATTTAGAATCAAATATAAAAGAACTCAAATTTGAAAACATTTCATTTTTAAACTCATTAGTTGAAATAACAAAAACCAAGCCAATCATGCCAAGCACAATATTATTTCTTTGTATTATTTGTATTGTATTCTGCCTAAGATATTATTTTAAGTACAAGAAAAATGAAACTAATATTGAAACTGCTGAAATGCGTTTTTTACGACTCCAGAAATTAATTGAAGAACAAAAAGAGGAATATCGCCATAATGATCGAGACGATCATCTTTAAAGAAAGAGGGGAGTTAACACCACTTGAAGTGTTAGGATAAACAATGGAAAAATCCTAAACGCTTACCCAACCGATAAGAAGACATAAACAAAATGTCTCATAAATGCGGATGAGTTATGACCCACGCCGTGGTCGAGTGGACGAAGTGAGAGTCATCGAGTGGAATGCAACATCATCAAAGAGCAGAAGATTTCGGCAGCGGAAAGAGTTAGACGTGTTTTATTTAGTTGATAAAATAAAGATATTTTTTTAAAAACTCAAAAACTGTATTATACAAATTAATTTACATCCATCCAAATCAGAACTTTACTTGTTCCGAATTGGAAAACATTACAAATTGTTTTGATTCATCAATATTAATCGCTGGAGACTTCACGCTTGGAAGCGTTCCATGGTGGAATAAAGAACTGCAAAATGTCAGCCTGAAAGACACTCAGAAAATACCCAACTAAAACAAACTTGATCATATTTAAAAAAGCCAATGCTACTTTCCGAAAAGCAGCGGAAGCAAAGCGAAAGAGTTTTAAGCAATTTACATCCAACATAAACCCTAACACTAATGTAAAAAAGCTATGGTCCGATATAAATTCACTCACAGGCAATTACAAAGCAACTTCAATAAAAGCCATAAGAGATCCATCCAACAAAATACTAACATCCCCTATTGAAATTGTCCAAACATTCGCTGAAACATGGTCAGCCGCTTCAAATGATTTCAACTTTCATTCCGAATTTTGTACACAAAAAAACCAAGTATTAAACCAAATTAATTAACTCCAACCCATCAATGAAGCACTTAATTGAGTTTGAAAGCTGTATCAACTCATGCAAAGGCAAAACTCCTGGGTTTGACCGAATATCATACGCCATGATCAAGAACTGTCCAAACCTTCTCAAAAATCGTTTAATCAACCTATACAACGAGATCCTAAATCGAGGTGTCATGCCCCAATCATGTGGTCCCTATACCCAAACCAAACAAGGACATCGTAAGTTTATCTAGTTATAGACCAATATCTTTGCTACCATGCCTAAGCAAAGTGATCAAAAAATTATAGCTCGAAAGAAACAATCTAATTGATATAAATCAAGTAGGCTTCAAAAAAGGCAGATGAACAATCGATTCCCTTCTATACATCTACGAATTCATCGCTTCAGGATTGAGTTCAAGAAACCACATATCGATTCTTTCAATTGACTTCGAAAGAGCTTTTGATCGAGTCGGTATGCACGTAATCTTGAGCCAATTGAAGGAGTGGAATATAAGCAATAGAGCAATTAAATTCGTGAAAACATTTCTGACTAACAGACAATTCAGAATAAAAGTTAAAACTAATTTTTCCTCTATACACAACCTTGAAAACGGTATTCCCCCAGGATCCCCTCTTTCGTTGATATCTAAAAATACATTAAGGAAGGCTTCTTTCGAAAGTCTAAAGTTTTGAATGAATCTAGAAGCGAGCCAAATTAGTTTTTGTAATGTAATTAAAAAATATCTTTTATCTACATACATATGTTCAGCCAAATTCATGCTTCACATCGCGTAATTTTCTTCGAATCTTTGATTGCTCCAAAGTATTTTCGTCTTCAACTTCATTTTCACTGAAAAATAGTTCTATATTAGACATGCTTTTGGCTTTCGCGTTCCGTAAAATATTTTATCAACAAGGAATTTGTAATTGACTGCAAATTTGATAATCAACAAACATTTTGACAACCATAATACCAACCTTGTCAATTTAAATCATTCACAATAGATCTAATTTCTGAAGAGCGTTCACAGTTTATCAAAAATTTTGATTTTTGACAACGATAATACCGATTCATTAATTTTATTGATAAATATCAAATATCGTATTGATCTTTGACAACCGTAATAAGGGTGATAGTCAATTTAAATAACAAATGTATTAAAAATGTAAATAACATAAGTATACTAGGAATTGTATTCGATTCCAAATTTAATTTTAAAACACATTGTATTTATTTAAAAAAAGAGTCTTGCTACCAGGACGAATATGATTAGATACTTAGCTTCTAAACATAGCCTTTGTAATTTAAATTCTCTTATCACTGTGATAAAATCAGTTTTACTTTCCAAAATAGACTACGGACTCCCCATCTACGGCAAATGTTCCAAATCAACATTACAGCTTTTCACATCACCATATCACAACGCAGTACGAACCGCTCAAAGAGCTTTCCGAACAACACCCATCAAAAATATACTTACAGACGCCGGACTTCCATCAATCCCCGACAGAATTGAATTCCAAACAGCATCGCTCCTCCTCAAAATCAACTCAGGGCAATAACTCACCTATCCAACGACTGATTCCGAAAATTATACGAAAAACCCGACATCAAAAATATCCGTCATCGCTTCTACTTCTATTTTTACTGCGGAAGCATTTGCTATCCTTAAAGCAACAATGTGTACAAACAAAAAAAACTGCTATTTTCTCGGATAGCCTGTCAACAATTGACGCACTAAAAAACCTTAACAACAAAACTGACATAATTAATTACCTTAGAGACAAAATAATTGGAAATTAAAATTTAAAAATAATATGGGTACCTGGACTGGACATGCCGGCATTGCCGGAAACGAAATTGAAATTAAACATTCTCGTCAAAGCCCATCTTCCAAGCATAGTTTCTCTTGAAGAAACTCACTGTACATTAAATTCTAAACCAAATATTTCTAAAACTTCTACAGGCTATTTTCATAATTTCAATCAAAATACAACAGCGAAACAAGGAATAGCTTTTTTAGTAAAAAAAAAAAAACATTCCACACAAACAAAACATCATTCATTCAAATATCCTTACACACTTGTAATAGAAGTACAACTAGCCATCAAATTCACCATAGTCTTTATTTATATTCACCCCAAACAAACTTTTGCCATCAACAATTTAACAAATATAATTAATCAAATTATGTAATACTCCAGTAATTTTAACCAGTGACGTTAACTCCTGGAGTGTCTTATGGGGTTCACTTTTGACTAATACGAGAGGTGGGATCTGGGAATAGTACTAATCTAATAATTCTCAATGATGGCTTAGGAGACTCATTTTTCTACCCATCATACTCTTACACATTTAGACATTACCTCCTGTTCCCCCGAATTGCATCCAAACACCTCATGGTTGGCTTTTGATGATCTTCACAACAGCGATAACTTTCCTATAATAATAACGATATTGCATACGGAAGCTACAAATGGAAACAAAGCCACCTTTAAGCTGACTGGACTAGTTTCTAAAACCATATCTCATTATATTACTCAAATAAAAATATGTCACAAAACATAAATCAAGAAGCACTTTTAAAAAATATCTCATTTACAAAATCAAATGCCAACTTCGGCAAACAGATACAAATATGCAAAGATAATAAATTTAATGAAATGACATCTTCACTGAAATCAAACTCCTCTCCGTCAAAAATATGACAAGAAATTAGACGTCTTACATTCTATTTCCTGTATCTTAAACCAAGAAAGTGTACTGACAGCTCCTTCTGATATAAGCAAAATCTTTGCAGAAACATGGTCTAATTATTCAAAAGACCAACATTTTTCCTCTGCTTTCAATAAAGAAAAATTGGCTTCAATTAACTTAACTCCAACACCTGTTTCAATGATTAAATTAAAAAGCTGCCTCTCCAAGCTGGCAGGTAAAACTCCGGGTAGGGATAGGGTTTCATACCTTATGCTCAAGAACCTCTCAGAAATTGCTAAGCGCAGACTTCTCTGCCTTAACAGGGATGCAGTGATCAGTCCACAAAATTGGAAACTTTCAAAAATACTTACGTTACCTAAAGTAAACAAAAACAGAGACCATTATAAGTGGATACCGTCCAATATCACTTATTCCTTGTGCTTTAAAAGTTCTAGAAAAAATGGCTTCTTTGGTTTTTAGAGTCTAAAAACCGCTTCAAAACTGGTCGTGGATGTACAGACGCCTCACTCCATATTGATTTCTATATTACAAAGGTCCTATTAGCCCGGAACCACGTTACTGTTATCTCATTAGACTTTGAAAAGGCATTCGATAGAATCGGTATACATAAAGTCGTAAACAAAATGAAAAATTGGGGTGTTGGCCCAAAAATTTTCAACTGTGTGAAGTCCTTCTTAACACACAGAAAAATTTGTGTTAAAACGATTAATTCCTTTTCTAAATATTTTTCTTTACAAAATGGTATTCAACAGGAATCTCCCAATTATCAGTGGTGTTATTCCTCATAGCTTTTGATGAAATCAGTACTATTATATCAAAATACAAACAACTATTTACGCCGATGACGTTTATATTTTATGTAGAAATAATAGCCTAACAGATAAACAGATAACAATGTTTATATAGAAAATGTAAATAACTTAAACATCCTTGGTGTTATTTTTAATAATAAATATAGCTTTAAGAAACATTGAACAGAACTTAAAAAAGGCCTAGCTACAAGGGCAAATATTGTAAATTACTATCATCAGGCAACTTGAAACATAAAAAACTCCTCCTTCTAAATGGAAATGACAAAGCTTAAAAAAAACAATACTCCCAACCTCGTACATATACCAGGCATTATTCGCTGACCTCACCACCGACTTGAGATCTAAAGGCTGGAAGAACTTATTCACAGATGGATTCAAAACTCAGGATAGTACTTCATTTGCGTTAACCTTTGAACTCCTACACTCCTCTCAGTCGGCATATTGAACAAGCTGGAATTCATTTTTACTGCGGAAGCGACAGCAATCTTAAAAATAATAATGATAAGTACCTGGAAAGTTCCTGATTTGTTCGAACAGTCAATCAACGCTTCGAGCTATACAAAACCCTAACAACTCCCTTATTTCGTTAACAATTAATGTAATTGTATAAGCGATCAGCTGATTAAACAACCAGCATATTGAAACTTAGTGGGTTACAGGATATGTCGGTATTTTGGGTAATTCTCATGTCGAAAAAGCAGCCAAAAAGAAATTCAACCAACCAAACTGTCAATCACAGACACATTATTGGTAAAGATTAGTGCAAATACTTAACCCATAACACCAGTAAAAGTAACACATCAACTTTAACAACCGATCAAAATTTTCATTTTTCTCGGAACATACAAAAGTGTATCTATAATAATATTTATTTGAATTGTATTGAGTTGAAGTTCGTCTTTTCCTTGAAGTATACTATACATTTTTATATTTATTTAATAAACAATCATAGCGCCACCTATATGCATAGATATTGCAAACCTCAACTATCGTATTAAGCTTTTAGGAGTTAATGAATATGGAATGAAACGCAGCAGTCTAGAATGAAATTATAAAACTTATTTTTTAAACTAATACTAATAATAATCATAATAATAACAATAAGAATAATAATAATAACAATAATAATAACAATAAAAATAACAATAAAAATAACAATAAGAATAATAAAAATAACAATAAGAATAATAATAATAACAATAATAACAATAAAAATAACAATAACAATAACAGTAAAAATAACAACAAAAATAACAAAAATAACAAAAATAACAACAAGAACAATAACAAGAACAATAACAAGAACAATAACAAGAACAATAACAAGAACAATAACAAGAACAATAACAATAACAATAACAATAACAATAACAATAACAATAACAATAACAATAACAATAACAATAACAATAACAATAACAATAACAATAACAATAACAATAACAATAACAATAACAATAACAATAACAATAACAATAACAATAACAATAACAATAACAATAACAATAACAATAACAATAACAATAACAATAACAATAACAATAACAATAACAATAACAATAACAATAACAATAACAATAACAATAACAATAACAATAACAATAACAATAACAATAACAATAACAATAACAATAACAATAACAATAACAATAACAATAACAATAACAATAACAAGAACAATAACAAGAACAATAACAAGAACAATAACAAGAACAATAACAAGAACAATAACAAGAACAATAACAAGAACAATAACAAGAACAATAACAAGAACAATAACAAGAACAATAACAAGAACAATAACAAGAACAATAACAAGAACAATAACAAGAACAATAACAAGAACAATAACAAGAACAATAACAAGAACAATAACAAGAACAATAACAAGAACAATAACAAGAACAATAACAAGAACAATAACAAGAACAATAACAAGAACAATAACAATAACAAGAACAATAACAAGAACAATAACAAGAACAATAACAAGAACAATAACAAGAACAAGAACAAGAACAATAACAAGAACAAGAACAAGAACAAGAACAAGAACAAGAACAAGAACAATAACAATAACAATAACAATAACAATAACAATAACAATAACAATAACAATAACAATAACAATAACAATAACAATAACAATAACAATAACAATAACAATAACAATAACAATAACAATAACAATAACAATAACAATAACAATAACAATAACAATAACAATAACAATAACAATAACAATAACAATAACAATAACAATAACAATAACAATAACAATAACAATAACAATAACAATAACAATAACAATAACAATAACAATAACAATAACAATAACAATAACAATAACAATAACAATAACAATAACAATAACAATAACAATAACAATAACAATAACAATAACAATAACAATAACAATAACAATAACAATAACAATAACAATAACAATAACAATAACAATAACAATAACAATAACAATAACAATAACAATAACAATAACAATAACAATAACAATAACAATAACAATAACAATAACAATAACAATAACAATAACAATAACAATAACAATAACAATAACAATAACAATAACAATAACAATAACAATAACAATAACAATAACAATAACAATAACAATAACAATAACAATAACAATAACAATAACAATAACAATAACAATAACAATAACAATAACAATAACAATAACAATAACAATAACAATAACAATAACAATAACAATAACAATAACAATAACAATAACAATAACAATAACAATAACAATAACAATAACAATAACAATAACAATAACAATAACAATAACAATAACAATAACAATAACAATAACAATAACAATAACAATAACAATAACAATAACAATAACAATAACAATAACAATAACAATAACAATAACAATAACAATAACAATAACAATAACAATAACAATAACAATAACAATAACAATAACAATAACAATAACAATAACAATAACAATAACAATAACAATAACAATAACAATAACAATAACAATAACAATAACAATAACAATAACAATAACAATAACAATAACAATAACAATAACAATAACAATAACAATAACAATAACAATAACAATAACAATAACAATAACAATAACAATAACAATAACAATAACAATAACAATAACAATAACAATAACAATAACAATAACAATAACAATAACAATAACAATAACAATAACAATAACAATAACAATAACAATAACAATAACAATAACAATAACAATAACAATAACAATAACAATAACAATAACAATAACAATAACAATAACAATAACAATAACAATAACAATAACAATAACAATAACAATAACAATAACAATAACAATAACAATAACAATAACAATAACAATAACAATAACAATAACAATAACAATAACAATAACAATAACAATAACAATAACAATAACAATAACAATAACAATAACAATAACAATAACAATAACAATAACAATAACAATAACAATAACAATAACAATAACAATAACAATAACAATAACAATAACAATAACAATAACAATAACAATAACAATAACAATAACAATAACAATAACAATAACAATAACAATAACAATAACAATAACAATAACAATAACAATAACAATAACAATAACAATAACAATAACAATAACAATAACAATAACAATAACAATAACAATAACAATAACAATAACAATAACAATAACAATAACAATAACAATAACAATAACAATAACAATAACAATAACAATAACAATAACAATAACAATAACAATAACAATAACAATAACAATAACAATAACAATAACAATAACAATAACAATAACAATAACAATAACAATAACAATAACAATAACAATAACAATAACAATAACAATAACAATAACAATAACAATAACAATAACAATAACAATAACAATAACAATAACAATAACAATAACAATAACAATAACAATAACAATAACAATAACAATAACAAGAACAATAACAAGAACAATAACAATAACAATAACAATAACAATAACAATAACAATAACAATAACAATAACAATAACAATAACAATAACAATAACAATAACAATAACAATAACAATAACAATAACAATAACAATAACAATAACAATAACAATAACAATAACAATAACAATAACAATAACAATAACAATAACAATAACAATAACAATAACAATAACAATAACAATAACAATAACAATAACAATAACAATAACAATAACAATAACAATAACAATAACAATAACAATAACAATAACAATAACAATAACAATAACAATAACAATAACAATAACAATAACAATAACAATAACAATAACAATAACAATAACAATAACAATAACAATAACAATAACAATAACAATAACAATAACAATAACAATAACAATAACAATAACAATAACAATAACAATAACAATAACAATAACAATAACAATAACAATAACAATAACAATAACAATAACAATAACAATAACAATAACAATAACAATAACAATAACAATAACAATAACAATAACAATAACAATAACAATAACAATAACAATAACAATAACAATAACAATAACAATAACAATAACAATAACAATAACAATAACAATAACAATAACAATAACAATAACAATAACAATAACAATAACAATAACAATAACAATAACAATAACAATAACAATAACAATAACAATAACAATAACAATAACAATAACAATAACAATAACAATAACAATAACAATAACAATAACAATAACAATAACAATAACAATAACAATAACAATAACAATAACAATAACAATAACAATAACAATAACAATAACAATAACAATAACAATAACAATAACAATAACAATAACAATAACAATAACAATAACAATAACAATAACAATAACAATAACAATAACAAGAACAATAACAAGAACAATAACAAGAACAATAACAAGAACAATAACAAGAACAATAACAAGAACAATAACAAGAACAATAACAAGAACAATAACAAGAACAATAACAAGAACAATAACAAGAACAATAACAAGAACAATAACAAGAACAATAACAAGAACAATAACAAGAACAATAACAAGAACAATAACAAGAACAATAACAAGAACAATAACAATAACAAGAACAATAACAAGAACAATAACAAGAACAATAACAAGAACAATAACAAGAACAATAACAAGAACAATAACAAGAACAATAACAAGAACAATAACAAGAACAATAACAAGAACAATAACAAGAACAATAACAAGAACAATAACAAGAACAATAACAAGAACAATAACAAGAACAATAACAAGAACAATAACAAGAACAATAACAAGAACAATAACAAGAACAATAACAAGAACAATAACAAGAACAATAACAAGAACAATAACAAGAACAATAACAATAACAAGAACAATAACAAGAACAATAACAAGAACAATAACAAGAACAATAACAAGAACAATAACAAGAACAATAACAAGAACAATAACAAGAACAATAACAAGAACAATAACAAGAACAATAACAAGAACAATAACAAGAACAATAACAAGAACAATAACAAGAACAATAACAAGAACAATAACAAGAACAAGAACAAGAACAAGAACAATAACAATAACAATAACAATAACAATAACAATAACAATAACAATAACAATAACAATAACAATAACAATAACAATAACAATAACAATAACAATAACAATAACAATAACAATAACAATAACAATAACAATAACAATAACAATAACAATAACAATAACAATAACAATAACAATAACAATAACAATAACAATAACAATAACAATAACAATAACAATAACAATAACAATAACAATAACAATAACAATAACAATAACAATAACAATAACAATAACAAAAACAATAACAATAACAATAACAATAACAATAACAATAACAATAACAATAACAATAACAATAACAATAACAATAACAATAACAATAACAATAACAATAACAATAACAATAACAATAACAATAACAATAACAATAACAATAACAATAACAATAACAATAACAATAACAATAACAATAACAATAACAATAACAATAACAATAACAATAACAATAACAATAACAATAACAATAACAATAACAATAACAATAACAATAACAATAACAATAACAATAACAATAACAATAACAATAACAATAACAATAACAATAACAATAACAATAACAATAACAATAACAATAACAATAACAATAACAATAACAATAACAATAACAATAACAATAACAATAACAATAACAATAACAATAACAATAACAATAACAATAACAATAACAATAACAATAACAATAACAATAACAATAACAATAACAATAACAATAACAATAACAATAACAATAACAATAACAATAACAATAACAATAACAATAACAATAACAATAACAATAACAATAACAATAACAATAACAATAACAATAACAATAACAATAACAATAACAATAACAATAACAATAACAATAACAATAACAATAACAATAACAATAACAATAACAATAACAATAACAATAACAATAACAATAACAATAACAATAACAATAACAATAACAATAACAATAACAATAACAATAACAATAACAATAACAATAACAATAACAATAACAATAACAATAACAATAACAATAACAATAACAATAACAATAACAATAACAATAACAATAACAATAACAATAACAATAACAATAACAATAACAATAACAATAACAATAACAATAACAATAACAATAACAATAACAATAACAATAACAATAACAATAACAATAACAATAACAATAACAATAACAATAACAATAACAATAACAATAACAATAACAATAACAATAACAATAACAATAACAATAACAATAACAATAACAATAACAATAACAATAACAATAACAATAACAATAACAATAACAATAACAATAACAATAACAATAACAATAACAATAACAATAACAATAACAATAACAATAACAATAACAATAACAATAACAATAACAATAACAATAACAATAACAATAACAATATCAATAACAATAACAATAACAATAACAATAACAATAACAATAACAATAACAATAACAATAACAATAACAATAACAATAACAATAACAATAACAATAACAATAACAATAACAATAACAATAACAATAACAATAACAATAACAATAACAATAACAATAACAATAACAAGAACAATAACAAGAACAATAACAAGAACAATAACAAGAACAATAACAAGAACAATAACAAGAACAATAACAAGAACAATAACAAGAACAATAACAAGAACAATAACAAGAACAATAACAAGAACAATAACAAGAACAATAACAAGAACAATAACAAGAACAATAACAAGAACAATAACAAGAACAATAACAAGAACAATAACAAGAACAATAACAAGAACAATAACAAGAACAATAACAAGAACAATAACAAGAACAATAACAATAACAATAACAATAACAATAACAATAACAATAACAATAACAATAACAATAACAATAACAATAACAATAACAATAACAATAACAATAACAATAACAATAACAATAACAATAACAATAACAATAACAATAACAATAACAATAACAATAACAATAACAATAACAATAACAATAACAATAACAATAACAATAACAATAACAATAACAATAACAATAACAATAACAATAACAATAACAATAACAATAACAATAACAATAACAATAACAATAACAATAACAATAACAATAACAATAACAATAACAATAACAATAACAATAACAATAACAATAACAATAACAATAACAATAACAATAACAATAACAATAACAATAACAATAACAATAACAATAACAATAACAATAACAATAACAATAACAATAACAATAACAATAACAATAACAATAACAATAACAATAACAATAACAATAACAATAACAATAACAATAACAATAACAATAACAATAACAATAACAATAACAATAACAATAACAATAACAATAACAATTAACAATAACAATAACAATAACAATAACAATAACAATAACAATAACAATAACAATAACAATAACAATAACAATAACAATAACAATAACAATAACAATAACAATAACAATAACAATAACAATAACAATAACAATAACAATAACAATAACAATAACAATAACAATAACAATAACAATAACAATAACAATAACAATAACAATAACAATAACAATAACAATAACAATAACAATAACAATAACAATAACAATAACAATAACAATAACAATAACAATAACAATAACAATAACAATAACAATAACAATAACAATAACAATAACAATAACAATAACAATAACAATAACAATAACAATAACAATAACAATAACAATAACAATAACAATAACAATAACAATAACAATAACAATAACAATAACAATAACAATAACAATAACAATAACAATAACAATAACAATAACAATAACAATAACAATAA